>CM074723.1:362411019-362611019 GCA_037306005.1 Rhinophrynus dorsalis | reverse complement strand
TGCATCAGTCTCAATGTGTTTCCTGCCCTGAGGCCCTCCAGCTGTTGAGGACTAAAACTCACAAAAGCTGACTGGGGATAATGGGAATTGTAGTCCTCAACATCTGGCAAGCCTCAGGATACCCATCCCTGAAAAAGACAGTGGAAAGCATAAGATGTTATACTACATCAAGCTCAAACAAAAATGTGGAACAATTCCAGATTTTCAAGCAAGGTGGTATCTTTGAATTTAACAAATTAGTGTAAAACAAATAACCATACGTGAGGGGAGTCCTGTGGTGCAGCTGGTGGAGATGAATGACGTGATTTGCATAAAAGGGGTGGGGCATAATGAGTGGGTGGGGCTTAACATACTAAGAGGAATAGGCTGGGGAAGTAGTAGAAGTGGCCGGAGAATGGGAGGAGAGTGGGAGGAACAGAAGTGGACAGAGTTTAATAAAAACTGGCCACATCCAAATAATCAACCTCTGCCCCAGAGACCAGGTAATCAACAGCAAAAAATAAAGTCCCCAGGGCAGCTATAGACCGGTGTATGAGTTCTGTAATCAGCAGACCGCCTTGAGGGAGGAGGAGCGGACGGGTTTGTCACAGGTACTAGCTGAGGAGGCTAAATCCCCTGGGTCATACCTAAAGCCACATGTCTTGTGGATAGGTTGCAGCATGTAACTGTGCCAGTTTCCCTACTAGTAGTGGTCATACCTGGGAACACTCAATATATGACGTGAAGTCTCCGGTTTTCATACTCAATTACTGATCTCTGTGGACAGAGGCTGCTTCTGAGGACTCAGTGAGTTCACTAGTAACTCTGTCCACTACACTACCAGTTCCAGACACGGTCCGCCCATTTTAAAAGCAAAATCCTCCTCCCACCCACACCTAACCAACAAAGCCCTACCTAAACATGATGCAAATCCTAACAATAGGCTACCCCCACCCCCATATCTTAGTGGACCTCCAGAGAATTGGAACAAGGTTTCCAGGTATGGTGCAGAAGTGCTGGATAATTTGGGAAGCTCCCTTGTCCTTTACACAAACTAAATGGAAAATATTCAAAATAAACATTACTGGGACAGAATCACTGCAATAAATGCCATTTGTATTGTGGTAAAATTCTGTGATCATCTCACTTTGTTTATTCATAATAATTATCTTTCTGTGTGTATGTGGTGACTAAAAATTTTCAAATCATGACTTTTTATTCTTGTAAAAAAACACTAAGTTAAAGGGACACTCACACCTCCCCTAGACTTCCTTCCTCTACTTAATACATGTAATGTGCTTTAATACTATGTATCGCTTGCTCCAGAACTGAAATAAGTATTAAACTATGGTGTGGCTGCTTCTGTGGCTCTTAGTGACTTGAAGATCTAGGGAATGGTAGGGGCTGCAAATCAACCTGTGCACAGGCCACGCCCCTGAGTGATGTTACTCACTGCTACTCTATCAGAACATAGTGTGAGGAATGGGCCTGCCTGATCTAGCCTCATATTACATTCAGACTGGGCTAGAAGACGTGCACCTCTACTCTGTAGCAGAGCAGTGTGTGATGTTATACAGGGGGTGAGGCCACCATTCGGAGACACCAGAAAGGATACAGAGGCTATACCCACAGTGGTGTCAAGGGAAGGCTCTGCATCATGTCTAGGGTGGGGAAGTTTAGTTTCCTCATCTAAAAGATGGACTATCTTCAGAGTAAAGAAGAACAAGGAGTCATGAAAGTCATGGTATGGCCCCCACAGAGTCCCAATCTCAACATTTAGTCTGTCTAGGATTACATGAAGAGTGAGAAGCAACTGAGGCTGGCTAAATCCACAGAAGAACTGTGGTTAGTTCTCCAAGATATTTGGAACAACCTACCTGCTGAGTTCCTTAAACTGTGTGCAAGTGTACCTAGAAGAATTGATGCTGTTTTGAAAGAAAAGGGTGGTCACACCAAATATTGATTTGATATAGATTTTTCTTCTGTTCACTCAGTATGCATTTTGTTAATTGATAGATATAAACTGTTATATATTTTTGAAAGCATTCTTACTTTACCGCACTTTTTCACACCTGCCTAAAACTTCTGCACATTATTATATACTATACATATATATATATATATATATATATATATATATATATATATGCATGTATATATGTGTGTATGTTTTTAATGCACATTCTTGTACATGAATGCAAGTGGCAGTTCTTATTACCATGTAAGACTAATTCCTTAATTCTTCTAACTGCTTTAGTTGTTAAGGGAGGCAAAGCTTTTAAACCTAAATTACAGCACTGTTTCTCATAGTATGGTATTTAGGACATGTTATACCAATAAAGTACTGCCACCTCTCTGGCTGCAGAGTGGAGACTACGTTAAAGGTCCTTAAACCCATTTCCGTGTCCCAGATAAATACTTTTGTTATATTAACTGGGTTCTGTCAATAGTGGATCTTAGGCCATGCTTCTTTTTGCTAAATCTGTGCATGAGATCATGGGTAGCAGCTGCCGGCCTCCCTAACCGCTTTATTCTGCATGAGTGATTGACTGCTATCGTCGCTTTGACCCTTTGGTTGCAGGAGGGGTAAACAATGGATCGTGAAGGAATGCGTTGGCTTTCTCAACTGGCACTCAATGGATTAAATTATGCTTGTATTTTGTTTCTGGGAAACTGCAAATATATTCACTGTTTCCCATTATGATTTTAGTGCTGTGCATATTACTGTAGAAAAGGTGGTTCCTTACCTCTTCAGGAACCTATATCAAATGGTTATTATGTTTATGTTTTATTTAATTTAGCTATTCTGTTGTAAAATGTACTTTATATTAAACTGTCAGTATATCAGAAGAGTTTGTATGCATTAATGTCTACTCCAAAAGGGGGAAGACACGTGACTGTCAGGAAACCTTATGAAAGAAACCCCAGGTTATACCTGAATTGTTTCATGCACCCATTGATGATCCCCAGTGTGAATTATTTACGGATGTTTCTTCCCAGAAGGACCCTTTGTGCTGGTTATGCAGTTGTGATCTTACATGATGTTTTGGAGTTGACACCTCTACCAAATGTATATTCTGCACAAGTGGAAGAGTTAACAGCTGTCATGAGAGACTGCACATTGGCAGCCGGAATCAAGGCAATTTTTTTTTTTTTTTAACAATTCTAGATGTGCCTAAAGCAGGGTTCAAAATTTCCACTCGCCACTAGCCAATGACGAGTGAAAATTTAGCCCTGGTGAGTAGAAATTCAGCCCTGGTGGGTATGTTCTGGCTTGCAGTGGCGAATAACTTTTCAGATCTGGCTAGTAGCAAAGGACTTCAAATTTTAAGCCCTGACCTAGAGGTTTCCTCATCGTCAGTGGTTCATCCATTCCAGATGCTCAGTATATGCATGATTTCCTTCAGAATTAGCAGTGGGGCACATGTTCAAAGTACAAAGGACCCAGGAGGATACTGGTTTCATCCAGATAAAAGGCCAATACTCCCTTCTTCATTGTTGCCTTTCTTTGTTCATATAAAGTGTGGTTCTTCTGAACAAAGGGAGGATCATAGGATCATAACAAAATATCTGAAAAGAATGTGTTGCTCTACAAGTGGGCTACAGTAGCCCAATAATATTGTGAAGCTTGTTTAATTTGCTGCTTACAATTTGATAGTAGTTGAAGAGGCTAAAGCATTGCTTGTTAAGAATATTGTAATTAATGATGTAACTATTTCTACAGTAGTATCAGATGTTAACGAAAAACACTCAGTGTCCCCAAGCCCAGGTTAAGTAGTACTGCCAACTTACTACTAGAGAAGTGCCATCCCTTGGAACCAGGTGATTGCATTGTTATAAAGACTATCACAAGGAAGTCAGAACTGCAACCAAGATGGAAGGGCCCATTTCAAATCCTTTTCATCCCCCAATACTGCACTAAAAGCCAAAGAAAAGACTCTTGGATCCATGCTTCCCATTGCAAACTAGTGACTGCACCAATGGAAGCTCCTACGTTATGTAACTGAACTGTATGTATACATATCAACCTTCATTTTGTTTTAGGTAGTTTGAAAAGTTATTTATTAAAAATTAAAGGAAGATTTTTTTTAATCCAAGCTGACTGATACAGGGTTACAGGTCTACCTAGGACTGGGGAGAACCAGGCTCATTTAGCAGTCACCCCATCAGTACCAACCCATACACACCATTCAAGTACCCACACTTCCCACCACCTGGCACAAAGTCATTAACTCTTTCACTGCCAAACAGGTGTGCCCAAGTCAAAGAGTCCATGCATCCTTATCCCTTCTACTTATGAAATATGCTCATTTGCATTTACCAGATGACACTGACTATTACTATAGTAACAGGCCATACATTCTCTGCTGACATTTCACTTTTGACAGTGTTGGGGCAGCCAAGCAGGTGGGTCTCTGTTTTCTTTATTCTATTGTCCCATACTCATCTTTGACGTCATTCCAACTCGGTCCGATATTCTACAACCAATGGGCAGCTCCAAATTAAATGAAAGGAAGAGGCAAGAGGTGACGTCTGTGAGACTCATACCCATTCCTAAGCTGCAACGGTCCAAAGTTCTCAAAGTCTTACTCCACTATTCCACGATGAACAGGCAGCTCCAAATTAACCCCTTAACACCCGCGGACATACATGTACGTCCTGAGAAAATGTCCCTTCATGACAGAGGACATACATGTACGTCCTGGAAATCCAGGTCCCTGCGCGGCTGCAGACTGTTCGGGGACTCCAGAATCGTTTCCAAAAAAAAGTTAGCCGGGCCTTAAGTGACGGCCGTGTATGCACACAGCCTGTCACTAAGGGATTAGGCATCTGAGAACCAGCAGGGTAAACAACGTATTGCTTTGCAATGTGTTGTGTACCCCTCTGGCACTCAGCGGGTTATATGAAACATAGAGCTGACAAAGGAGCCATTTCACTGGGATCACAGTTTTCTGCGCTGGTACACCATCTCCTAAATCGGGCATACATCAGCACAAAAACCAGGCACAGCCAGAAGATTAAAGACATATCAACAAAAGCATAACAATTCTGGGGCAAACTGCAATGTACTGGAGATCACATTTAACCCTATGAGTGACAGAGGAGTCACCAACACCTTGCTTTGCAATGCGTTGGCCACCCCTCTGGCACTCAAAGGGTTAAACATATAAATTCCCACTTTAAATCTGTGGGATCTAGGGAATCAATTGTCCCCAATAATACAGCTGGTTTGTACAATTGCTCCTCTCTTGATTTCTGTATATGGAGAAGCGCCTGCAGTAAGGAGCAGGTTAAATGTAAGTGGACTATTCTCAATATGGGAAGTGTGTATGTATGTGTCTCAGTATGGGAAGTGGGTGTATGTGTGTCTTTCAGTATGGGTAGTTTATATACAGTATGTGTCTATCTTAGTATGGGGGTGTATGTGTGTGTGTATGTATGTCTCTCTCTCTCTCAGGATGAGGACTGTATGAGAGTGTGTCTCAGTATGGGTGTTAAAGTTAGCTTGGGGGGAGGGATTGGTAAGAAAGGGAGGGCAAAAGGGAGAATCTACGGGGCAAATTACAGGGACCATTAAGAGCCTGAGTTTATTATTTACCTCTTACACGTGTTCTGGAAAACTGCAATAACATTTCACACACAACTTCATATACATCAATACAGACCCATGCACACAGGGATATTGCCAACACTGGGCATTTTTTTTGCTACTTTAAAGTAGAACTACCACCGCTAAACAACTTGATGTCTAATAAGTCCCCATCTGGCAACTACCTGCTCAGTAGCGCTAGTCGCCAGAATTATTACCTTATTCAATAGAATTCTCCATTCTTCCCGGGCTGACAGGCAGGACGGAGTGCAGATATTTTTCCATAGTGACGTCTGCACGCCTGCGCTGTCAGTCCCAGCAAGCTCTAGGAGGCGTTGCTAGGAGCCGTTCGGATCTGGAAGTGACTGACAGCGAAGGTGTACAGGTATCATTATTGAAAGACGTCTGCGCTCCGTCCTGTCAGCCCGGGAAGAATGGAGAATTCTATTGAATAAGGTAATAATTCTGGCGACTAGAGCTACTGAGCAGCTAGTCGCCAGATTGGGAATTATTAGACATCAAGTTGTTTAGCGTTGGTAGTTCCATTTCAAAAAATTACACTTTACATTACTAAATACAAAGATTTAAAAAAAAAAAAAAAAAAAAAAAAGAGAGAGAGACAAGCAACGCCACCCCAAATCTTCTAGTGTGTTTACAAATTAGTCTGAGTAAATAAAATACTTTGGCTCTAAATCATTTATTTGGTTACACAAAGAGGTGTCAATAGGACATGATATACCTAAACATTCTTGATAATGCCCTGCCCACCAGCCACACTCCCAGCAACATCACCTGAAACAAAAGTGTCCCCCTTTGATCATTTCAAATGTTGGAAGGTATGCACACAAGATTAACTGGCAAAAATGAAAGCCTTATTTTTCTTCCTCATAGAAATCCATTCACTATGGGGTCAACTGAGCTCTGGCAAAAAAGTGTCAACAAAATGCAGATTTTTTTTTTTCTACTTAAGATGAATCATCAGTATTACTATTTCAATGTATTACTCATATTAAAGGTCACTTTTGGCTCAATAAAAGACTTTGCAATTCTTATCTGAAAATTAATAATCTTATCAGAAACTGGAATACAGAATAGAATACTTAACCCACTGGCACCCAAGGGTCTCTAGCACCCAAGAGTTAACTGTAAAAATTAAATAGCTTAACAAGTAAAATACATTAGAATAGCATTAATGAATTTAAGATATGAGGCCTTTTAATCTAAGAATGTTAGTATAGAAAACAGCACGTGAACCAATTTTTATAAAATATATAAAACTAGTGTAAAAGCCCGTGTACATGGGCCAAGATCCGGGTAATGTTAACCCTTTGAGTGCCAGAGGAGTACGCAACGCATTGCTTTGCAATGCGTTGCGTACCCTTCTGGCACTCAAAGGGTTAAGCAGCCACTACCTCACTGCTCCACACGATTAAATCATGCTCAGTAGAGACTGCCCGAACGCGTGCATGACAGCTTCTGATAAACATCCTAGCAAATTATTATATAGGATGTGTGGAGTTACTGATATAGCTACATAAAATCTGCATTAAAATATTTTAACCCGGAATAATAATCTACCAACTCAATGGATCTGTACACGGGCATAAGAAAGGCCTACCACATATTGGGAATATACTTAATCCACTTACTAAAATATCCTCAGGTTCACAAACCTACAAGACAAATACAAGTTACCAAACAATATTAAATCAGATGGAAAATAACACAGTGTCTACATCTCAAATAACCTCTACTAAGCAGTGATTGTATGCTACTTAACAATACTTGAAACAAAGTACTCAGAAAACACTACGTTAATGGAATAAAAACACTAGAAAAATGGAAATAAGAAAATTTCCACACTCACATGGAAAAGTTTGTGGTTGAAACAAAAAATCACTGCTTTATTATTATGTAGGATCATGCACTCAAGCAATAGTCTGATGCACTTCGCATTGCAATGCCCACCATAAACTTACAGTCTATAACTAAAAGTGGGCTTTAGAAACATGTCAGACTATGTAATCTTCAGTAATCAGGCTCCCGTTAGAATGAATAAAAAAGGCTTCTAAGAAGCTATAGAGAAGTAAAGGCTGCAACAACAAGCCAACTGCCACAGACCTGTGGTCGTGGAAAATAAACCTGTGCACTGGACAATCCATTAACAAGGAACAGGAGCCCGCCTAAAGAGAAATTATACAGCCACATATTCTAAGAAATAAAAGAAAGCTAAGAGAACTTTGCCCGTGCTACCTCCTGAATAACGAGGTCCCTAAAAACTGAGCTCAGCAGGCAGGTGTAACGTGGAAAGGAGGAGAGAGTCTCTGTCTCAGAGACCTTTTTTGAAGTGCCCTGCCCTCCTCGAGGAGAAGACTTTCCCCCCATGGTTCCTGTGTTCCACATTGGATGACAGAGAAGTAAACATTCACAAAATCCCACAGATTTAAAAAGGGATTTTAACTCCTTGAATGCTAGAGGTTTCCAAGTCCTGGTGGGGAATGTCAGCTAGGAGGAAGAGAGGAATGCGATTATCTAATATGCCAGGCTATGTTAGCCAGTAATGTATAATTTGCATAATCTCTTATTAAAGCGGAACTTTCACCACCACAAAACTTTGTTCTATATTAAAGCGGAACTAACACCACTAAGAAACTTTGTTTGTAATAATTCCCTATCTGGCGACTAGCTGCTTAGAATTATTACAAAGTTTCTCAGCGGTGTCAGTTCCGCTTTAAAAAATGGGTACAACTGCATATATGTTTTGGGGGTTTTTTACTCCGTATTTTTAAAGATAAACTGGATTCAAATTTTCCTTTGGTACGTTGCCTGCGGTACAAGCTGAACCACAGGCAAGCAATCTCAAGGATGGATTTAAATTTGAATTTAAATTTAGGTTGCAGAAATGTATTCAACAGTATATACCTATGGGGAACAAATGCAAAAGATGTAGATCACAGCCAATGTGGTTAACTGCAGATATAAAGAAGGCCCCTTAAGGACCGGCACTTGAGGACCACGGGGCTTTTTTTTTTTTTCACTTCCGGTTCAGGGCTTCCGGAGCGACGTACAGCCGCCCTGGGAGCCCTGAACTCCGTGACGTACCAGGACCGTCACTGGTCCTTAACCCCTTAAGGACCGGACGTTATGGGACATTTCCGTCCCATAACGTCCGCATAGGGTCACTATGGGGCTTGAAACAGATCGCTCCGATCATTTTTACTTACAGCGCTCCCGGTAGAGCGCTGTAAGTAAAAAGTACGTGACGTACCAGGACCGTCAAGGGTCTTTCAAGCAAGTTTACCCTTGACGGTCCTGGTACGTCAAGGGTCCCTAAGGGGTTAAGTGCCGGACCGCCGTGACGGTCCTGGCATGGCAATGGTCCTTAAGGTGTTAAATGATTTAAATCTGAAGGTACAGAACATTCTTTCTTTAAATACAGGGAGTGCAACAAAGATTGCAAAAAGGTAATTAGGTTAGCAAAAATAGATGACAAAACTCGAATTGCAAGGAAGTGCAAGACTAAACCAAAAAAGTTTTTCAAATACATAAATAACAAAAAAATTAAGAGGCAGTGCACTGGACCTTTAAAAAATGAGATGGGTGAGTTGATTAGAGAGGATAAGAAAAAGGATGATGTTCTAAACCAGAGGTTCTCAACCCATGGCCACTTAGAGGCCAGGACTTAGGAATTTCCCTGCTGGAACACAAGTGTGTTGATCAGAGGCTCAGTTATATTGATTAACTCACCTGTGCTCTTAAAAGGAAATTCATAAAATCCTGGCCTGTTAGTAGCCACTGAGGGCACAGGTTGAGAACCACTGTTCTAAACAGTTTCTTTGCATCAGTATATACAAAGGAACAAGGAATGGTAAAGGAGCCTCAACAAGTAACAAATAAAACAATACAATTATCAGATATTGAGATAACACAAGAGGAGGTCATGGGAAGAATGATCACAATTAATACTAACAAAGCATTGGGTCCTGATGGTATACATCCAACGGTTCTTCAGGAACTCAGTGCAGTGTTAGGAAGACCCCACAGGCTCAGTGCCACAAGATTGGTGTAAAGCCAGTGTAGTGCCTCTATTTAAGAAGGGAACTAAAACAGAACCTGGGAATTTTAGACATGTGAGTTTAACCTCTGTAGTGGAAAAACTGATAGAAGGGATAATAAGAGGCTATATTCATGATTACACCACACAAAATAAGATTATTAGTAGGAATCAACATGATTTTATGAGGAACAGATCATGCCAAACTAATCTTTTAATCTAGATAATGGTAAGGCAGTAGATGTAGTATATCTAGATTTTGCAAAAGCATTTGATATATTGCCACACAGGAGGCGGTGTATAAAATAAGGAAACTGGGGTTAGGGGATAACCTTTGCACTTGGATAGAAAACAGGTTGAAGGATAGGGAACAGTGTGTGTGGTTGTAAATGGGCAATTCTTCAATACAGTTAAGGTTGCGAGTGGAGTACCTCAGGGTTCAGTACTTGGTCCACTGCTTTTTAACATGTTTATAAATGACCTGGAAATAGATATAAAAAGCAAAATATCAATGACACTAAATTATGCAGGGCAATTAATTCAAAACAGGAAATTTGTTCTCTACAGATGGATTTACATAAAATAGATCGGGCAAACAAATGGAATATGAAGTTTAATGTGAGGAAGTGTAAAGTCATGGATTTGGGAAGAAAAAATCCCAATGTTATTTATGAACTTAATGGAATCATTTTAGGGGACTCATTGCTAGAGAAAGACCTGGGAATCCTTGTAAACTACAAACTTGGAAGCAGTGACCAGCGTCCAACAGTAGTAGAAAAAGCAAAAACAATCCTGTTTTGCATAAAAAGGGGTATTAAAGCAAGAGTGGATAACAATTTGCCACTATAAAAATCATTAATAATATCTCACCTTGAATATTCAGTGCAGTTTTGGGCACCAGTTCTGAAAAAGGATATTCTAAAACTGGAGAGAATACAACGAAGAACAACAAAAGGAATCAAAGGAATGAAGGACTTGACATATGAGGAACAACTAAACAAACTTGGTTTATTTACTCTAGAGAAAAGATGACAAATGGAAGATCTTATCACAACGTACAAGTATATGAGAGGTGAGTCCAAGGATCTCTCTGGTGAGCTATTCATTCCAAGGACTGAGAAAATAACCTGGGGCCACCCCTTGAGATTAGAGGAAAGGAGGTTTTGACTGCAGCAGAGGAAAGGGTTTTTTTACAGTGAGGTCTGTTAAATTATGGAATTCCTTGCCCAAGGATGTGGTTATGGAAGATACAATGGATACGTTTAAGAGAAGATTAGCTACATTTCTTTCAAAAGGGAACATGCTGGGTTATACTGTGTATTAGTAAGCAAAACCGGAAGTTCTGATAGACTAAATTATTTGGCAGCAGGAAAGCTATATCATTCTCATGTTTTTGGTTTATGAAGCAAGGGGTTGAACTTGATGGACTTGTGTCTTTTATCAACCTAATTTACTATGTTACTACAGGCAGTCTCTTTTTGGATGAATCCAAGCCCTCCACCCAACAGGTTGAATTAGATATAACCAGTATTGTTAGCTCTAACAAAATAGTGCGCACTGAGATCCTGCGCCCGAGAGAAAGGGAAGGCTAATCTGCAGATTGGCAGAGATGAAGAGGAAGATCGCTACCAATCATTTCCAACTTAAGCAAGATGGCTGTGCTCTCTTTCTCCTGAATGTGTTGCAAGGATTAGGAAGTTTTAAGCATGGGGGGGTCATCTGCATAACATTTAACTGTTTTTTATATGTTGAACATATATAAAGATATTGGGAGGGGGTTTTGTGGACATGAAAGTTCCACTTTAAATGCATACTCACACCTCCCCAGACCCCCCAGAACAATTACATAGTTTTAAAGCATATAAAACGGTCTGGGTTAGCTCTCCTTTAACCATTTCTTTGCCAGAGGGGTACGTAACATATTGCTTTGAAATGTGATGCATACCCCCTGGCATTCAAAGGGTAAGATGTTTGTTATATTTGCTTTTTCAGAATAAGAAAATAAGTAAAACCGTAAAACATCTATAGATGAAACGTCAAATAGCACTGGAATGAAAAAAAAAAGGCGAAAGCAACATCTTTGCTTTCAAGAGGACAGAAAAAATGTAAAATGAAAAGAAAAAATTAGTTCTTGCACAGACATCTCTGTAAACTACCCATGCTCATGGTACGCTGATTGGCATATGATCTTTAAGCATGACAAATTATCAAATCAATGTTGTCATTTCCCAGTGCTACGCTATGGATGATTTAAAATGGAAAAAGAAAAAAAAAAAAAAAAAAAAAAAAAAAAAAAGATTGATATCGGCCCAGTGTATAAGACAGGATTTAAAATTCTAATCTTCTAAGTGCCCACTGGCAAGAAAGTTGGAAGCTGGAAATTAGTTAATAAAGCAAAGAGCACAATGAATCCAAAAGTCCAATTCTGAAATTGTCTTTGGCTGTATCATTCCATTAACTTGCTGTAACAGCAGATTCTACCAGAAGACTATTTAGCTCTCCCCAGACACACTGAACACAGCAATTTTTTTGTCCTAAGGAGTATAAATGCAACCATCTGCAAGGATTTGCTATTTCAAAAATAGGTGAACGTATCATTTACACCACAGGGATATGCAAATGGAAACCACAACTTAAAGGGATAGTAATGCTTGAAAAAAATATTTCCCCCCCTAAATCTGTTGTTCAACATTTAACACTTTAAGTGCCAGAGGGGTATGTAACGCAGTGCAAAGCAATGCATTACGGACCTTTCTGGCACTCAAAGGGTTAAGAGAGTGATTGATGTCAGTCATACTCTTTAAAATTCCATTCTTCTATACTTATTAACATTTTAATATCTGCACTCTCTCTGATGTCAGTCATTCAGTACTGAAAGATCCGATGAGGTTAACCAGATAACCGACAAGCAGACAAATACAGCACAGCTTCTGCTCAGGACACCATTAAGCCATTTATAGAGAGGGTTTTTTTTACCTTGGACTGCTACAGTAGTAGGTTTCCATCGACATCGATAACTGACTTCAGAGATAGAGGAGGGAGGCCGCAAAATAAAACTTTAATAAATTTAAAAAGTAAGACTAATATCATTAACAATTTTAAATGATGAACAGCAAATGTAAAAAGTGGAACTTTCCCCTTAAAACAACTTGTTCCCATTTAAATCAGAAGGTAAAACTGAGTATAACTTTATTTATGTTTTAAGGTGCTATATTTTTTAAGACACAGCCTTCTAAAAGTTTTCCTTGTGATGTCATTGTTGAGGTTGTCTGCAGTACAAGCTGTACCGCAGGCATGTAATCGTAAGGCTGGCCTTTCCCAGTGTACTGGAATCTCCGTCCAACACCTTCCCATATATCTATGATCATCGTGCTCACTTCCTGTTGTAAGCACCTCCTTGTGAACCTGGCATGATATGCTGGTAGCTGTATCCATTCATGTGGAGAGAAGTTCATGGCAAAGCGATGCGCAGGATACCAGATATGCAAAGCACTGATTTTATTTACGTTATCCAGTTCTGACTATATTTATTGGCAGGCTGCTTCGTCAGCTAAAAATAGCTTACTAGAGAAGTGGGATGTGGGTGTTATTTAGAGTTATATTTAGTTATTTGTATGCTATGTTTAAGCTGCTTACTGAACAGTGTTTACAGCAATGTCCTGCACTGTTCAGCAATCTGAAATCAGTGCAGGATGTTTAGAAGCGTGTGCGCTCTACACTAGAGAGAAGTCTTAAAACTATGATTGACAGGGATTAGGGCGGGGATCGCTGTCCATCATGTAATACTTAACCAAGATCGCAGTGCCCTCCCTCATAATGTGGTGCTGCAATAAGATAAATCTTCATGGTAGGAAACAATTTATTTTACATAAAAGGACTATTTTTCACTGTTCCATGCATATAGAAAAATGGGGGTGTGTAAAGTAGGTGACAGTTCCGCTTTAAATCTTTGAAATTCCCAATATTTCAGACCCTGAGAAAGGTCTAAATTAAGGTTAACCATTGTCTCCTCAGCTGATGGGTACTAACTCTCATTATCTCCAACTAGCAGTTTGTCCTTTATTCTTACTTTAAAGGGATAGTAATGTTTCATAATAAAAGCAGCTCTAATTAATCATCATAGTATTTGGACTTTGGAGAGTGTTATTTCAATTCTGTCAGAGTTGTAGTTCAAGAGTAATTCAATGACAAAGTATCCCCTTCCCGCCCCTTTTACTGATGTAACACTGCTCAGCCAGATCAGAAGGGAGGTGCCCATGTAGACTGCAGAGAGGGACAATCTTCAATTAAGATAAGGGAAAAACCTGAAAAACTTGTCAAGGGGGGCAGGGCTTTCATTGTTTTCATAGGAAGAAGATTGTCCCCTGCTGTTATCTGTCTAGTCTTACAACCAGATTCCACATCTGAGAAGAGATGGCTTACACTGGCAGTGAGGCGGCGGGAGCATGCAGAGCAGGACCGGCCTCTTTACCTCATCGGACCTTGGCCCGTGTACATGGTCTTTTACAATAGTATAACATAAAACATTTGTGTTTACTTCCCTTACTGGTAGGCTGCAACACATCCAGCTTCTCTTGTAAGTAGTTTATACAGGTTTTTGTGGTTTGTGCCCTATCCGTAGACTTTTGTTGTTCTATCCATCACAGGCATAATTAAAAAGGTTTATTTAAAGAGATTGCAAATGCCTTGGAATGTTAAATAGTAAATTTCCCTTGAAGTGTACAAAGAGAAAATTAGGCTGTCCTGTAGAAGAATGCCTGATAAATGGACATTAATTTCGTGCTCAGTGGAAGGCACTTGCAAAACTCCTAAGTATCTTAATGATAATCTTCTACAAGAAAAACATTTATTTTTCATGCTGTAGGCTCTTTTTTCTCATTCTTCCATTAGATTCCAAATATGATCATGAGATATGTAGGTGTTTTAAAAAGCTTTACTCTAGCTTATTAATATGGTGTTTTTCTAGATCACAGGAGGGTCGGAGGGCATATTTGAAACCTCTCTCTAATAAATCGCACACACTTGCCATACGGACCTGGCAGATTGTCAATGGGCCATTAGTTTTAACAATCTAGCTTTTATGCAGTTTATTGTAAGGATTTCATTATTTGCAAAACAAAGCTTCCATTAAGGAAAGTGTAGTTAATATGGTTTGCCATTTTCGCCATGAGCATGTAAAGAAAGAGGAATCCCTAATGTACCATTGATAGAAGCTAATTAAATGAGAATGTATTTTCTTATGAAAATGGCTCATTCATTTACATCTTATGAAAGTCAAAGTATATTTTTAGGAAGCTAATCCACAAGCTCGTTAAGAATGGCTTTGTTTTCGGTGTTAATTTCTATTTTTCTTTCATTCCTGTTAATCAAGAAGTGCAGGGACAACATGTTTTCAAGGTTTCCAGAATTAATTTGGAGGATGGATTGTCTATAGATATTTACAACATCCCACTGGTGAATTTGATTACCTAAAAATTCAAGTGTTCAGCTGCTCAGGAAAACAATCACTTTAATGGAGCCAATGCCATGAAGGTTTTAATTAAAAAAAAAAACAAAAAAAACAATTATGCAGTCTGGACTATTATAAACAAATATCAGGAGAATAGTAAAATCCTCATATATGAAACAGTCACAGCTACCAAAGAAAAGAGGAAAACATATTATTATTATTATTTATTTATATAGCGCACACAGATTACGCAGGGCTTTACACTCATATCGGTCACTGTCCCCATTGGGGCTCACAATCTAAATTCACCTATCAGTATGTTTTTTGGAGTGTGGGAGGAAACCGGAGTACCCGGAGGAAACCCACGCAAACACGGTGAGAACATACAAACTCATTGCAGATGTTGTCCTTGGTGGGATTTGAACCCAGGACCCCAGCGCTGCAAGGCAACAGTGCTAACCACTGAGCCACATACACATACTCTTGTCAGTTCACTTAGTTTTTAAGTAGGGCTGACACTTCATCAATTTAAAGAAGAACCAACATGTCCGAATAAATGTCTCCCCACACACACAAGCACACTAACCATAATGGCACCTATACATTTTGCCCTTGTGCTTCAGTTAAAGGGAGCAGTAAAGTTTTTTTTTTATGAAAGAAAAAAAAATAATATAAAGCTTTTCCTGCTGATCAAAACGCTGTTGCCCTCAAGTGGACAGATTTCAGGTATTCTGTTCTCCACAGAATGTGATAGAAACTGCTGAGTCACTTCCTGTTAATATGAATTTTCAGTCAGTAAACTGATCACTTCTCCTCCTTTACATCCTGTTCTACCCAATTCCCATTTCAATCCTGGTTACGCCTTGCCCACTTTATGAGCTCTCTCTCTCTGGGGGCTATACAGGAGGAAGTTACGAAGTATGGTTAGGTTAACATGATAGGAGAATATTATAAACTGTTTTTAATAAGTTTGTTTTAGGCGCTGTTGAGACATCTAGGATGAAAAACTAAACAATTGGTAACATAAGTAGAGTGTTTGTAGAGTGAAGTGATCCAAGGTATGGGAGACTACAGATGAGTCAAGAAGGATTAGCAAGGTGTAAGTAGGTTATTAGCTTTGCAAGAGCAGATTCAGTAGAGTGTCAACTGAGAAAGCTAGACTGTATAGGATCATGCAGATTATTAAAGGAAAACAACTGGGTTGTAAACAAATTCACTCAAGTAGCATTGAGGCAAATGGAGTATCAACAGAGAGACAGGCAGGTATCTGTCAATGGAAGAACGGTCAAGTGACAGTTTCTTTAGGATGGGTGTGATTATTGTTTGTTTAAAAGATGATGGGATTATACACGTATTTAGAGACAGATTAAATAGGTGGATTAGTCTTGGATTTATTGTAGTAGGTTGTGACCAGGATGATTACACCTTCCTACTCAGTACTTGCCTGCAACTTGAACTGATCTTCAGCTGTATCCTCTGGACTCTAGCTTTGTAGCAGCATATTTATCCCACTTCTGTCAAATAAAGGAAATTTGAGCCTCATGGTTTAACAGGGTCAAACTATCTGCTATGGGTTGAGTGACTTTAAATTTTCTGTACTGCTAGCAGATAAAATACTCGGTCAAAAACAAGTGACAGCCCATATCAATTACAAATGTTTTATTACAATGTCAAGCTACAAACTACATTGTTGATGAAGACTCAATATAATTATTGGCCCTGCTTTAAAGCTGCCAAGGTTTAAGTGAGCAACCTCTTATTTATAGTCTGGTGAACAATTACTGCAGTGTTAGTAACCGGTACAGGGTAATCTGTCAATTTCATAATGGGATTGAAAGCAGGAACAATAATGATTATCTGTATTCAGCTTAATATTGTCAGCAAAACAGAGATAGGCTTGAATTAGTCACGTACGACAGAAAAAAAATGGATTAACCCTTTGATTGCAGGTTGGGTGTGTAAAGGCACTGTAAGATGCGCCTTGCAGATTCTGCTAATTCTCAAGAGGTTGACCTATTGGCAGAGACTGAAATTTTAAAAAGGCAGGAAAGATAGATCACATGAGCTGATCAGAAGCAAATTTGAAGCCATTCCTTTATGATACTGTCCAGGTCACCCAGTGACCATATAATGAAACTCTTGGAGTCATATGAAAAAAAGAGATACAATTCTGGGGCAACCACGCTATAGGAGAAAAATAAAAATTCCCATAATTCCCATTAATTGAAATCCTTTGAATGCTAGAAATGTCTCCAAAGACATCTCTAGCATCCAAGATTAAAAACAGAATTGAAAATAGATGTATATATTTATTTGTTCCATGATGCAATGTTTTTCCTTATACATATGGCCATAAGGGCAAACATATACCAAAGAGTAAGCGGCAAACAGACAGGGAGATATTGCATTGAGAGCAAACTAAGAA
Source organism: Rhinophrynus dorsalis (assembly GCA_037306005.1). Lineage (NCBI taxonomy): Eukaryota > Metazoa > Chordata > Amphibia > Anura > Rhinophrynidae > Rhinophrynus > Rhinophrynus dorsalis. The sequence goes on along the minus strand of CM074723.1, from coordinate 362,593,522 downwards.
ATTAGTGAGTGAAAGGCTGCATTCACTAAGAATTGCAGCAATTCAGAAGCAAACCAAATGCACCACGAGGGAAAATGTATAAATATCTGAACACCTCATTGAGTTAAATTGGGATTTTTAACTCTGTGAGTGTTAGAAAGTTCTCCAACACACTGTGAAGCAATGCTTGTAGACATCTCTACCATTCAATGTTCTAAAAGCTCCAATTAGATCAACTGAAAAAATTGTTACATTCCCTATACTGCAAATAGAGTGCCCCAGAATTGCGCAAAATCGTCTTACTACATTAGATTCACTGTGCCTGTGCAATTAAAGTCAGACTTTTAGGTCTCTGCTTCGCTGCACTTAGAGGCTCCTGACTGGTCTCTAAGTATAACAGCTTTCCTGGTATAAACCCCAGGAAAGTTATCATCTCTCCGTCTCCACCGGTCCTCTTGTTCAAATATGGAAGCACACTTTGTCTAGGGGCTATTTGGACTCTCAGGAAATATTCCTGGACCCTTAGTATGTCCTGATGCCCTCTATTGAGTGGGTAGGGGTGGTGAAATAATAATATAACACTATAGTGCCTAAAATCATGAGCAAGGTATGTGTATATAAAAATAATATTAAATTATATTTATTATTAGCAATAAATAGCAATAATTACTGGCAACACTTCAATAAACAAAAAATCATTTAAAACATCCAACGCGTTTCGTAATAATATATTACTTCTTCAGGAGCAAAAAAAAAAAAAGGGGGGGGGCATTATCAGATAAGCAACGCTGGAAATTTCCCCTAGGCTACTAGTCTATGACTTGTAGAAATATCCAGGAAACAAAGAAGAAATTATGCTGTTCATTATGTTTAACATTACATGGTTTAGTAACATGTTATTTACAGACTAGTAACTTTTTTCCCCTGGCTGATGAGTCTCAGAATAATATTTTTACATCCCTGCTCATAAGGGTTTCCTAGTAATATATTGATTTATGTAAGTCTCAGACAAATCACTATTTTTCCTTCTGAGTTCCATACCTTTTGACTCTTAAAATGAGATCTTAGTATTTGATCCATAATGAAAAATTATACCAAAGTAAGGTGTAATATCTAAAGCCTTGAGCAATATTTTAGATACCCCTGTACTGTGCCCTCATTTACAGTAAAACAACACCTCCTAATAACAACCCCCACTTAATTTGGCCAAAAATCCTAAAGGCTTTTATAAATTATGCCCTTGTGTCTTTGTTCAAGAGATATCATCTTTAATTAGTCCTGGATATTATGTCCATGGAGGCAAGCAGCTGACAGTCATTCTTGTTTAACGATCAAAGTTAATTTCAATATACATATTAACAGCTATTTTCACTTGGTGTTTTTTTGTTACATCTGGTTTAAGACTGTTCACACTTTCAAACTGCCGGTACTCACTCATAGAGCCAATCACAGGAGGAAAGAATGCACTGTAAAACAGAGGGCCAGGAAGAGGATGTCAGCCATATTGGATAAGCTGTCATCCACAGCTAGTGTTTGGATTGTTGCAGTGAGCATCTCAACAACTCAATCTCCATGTAGACCTTCCTTAATACAGATTCCTGCCTACCATCAAGTCACCAGGAAATTGCAGCATGGTCATTCATGTACTGCTCATATGAGCAACTCCATGGGGCGACACAGTCACTCATTTGAAAGAAATGTTGATGTATTTCTCTACTTGACTGAAGCATATCAAATGATTATAAAATCAGGAAAAGTAGAACATCTCAAGTACTTCAGCTCCAGCTGCTATGAAGTATACCGAGTCCAAGTTTAACACTACTCTGGCTCACTAAATCCATATCAATGTTAAAGTTGACTCCAAAACTCTGAAACACAGACAATACTACAGGGAGCATGGAGGTCATAGAAGCAGCAGAGACATAACCCTGTCACAGATAAAAAATGATCCTTAGAATTAGACCTTCAAAATTAGTAAAGCTTAAAAAACTGCCAATTATATCGGCTAAGTGCCAGATGCAGGAGCAACACGTAGTAAAGCAGAGTGCAGCTCACTCATCCTTTTTTCTGAATCTTAGATATCAGGGTTTTTTCTGTATGCACTCCCTATACTAAAATTATTTTTTTACCATGTTTGAGATAATTAACATAGTAACATAGCTGACAAGGCTGAAAAAAGACATGCGTCCATCAAGTCCAGCCTATGTCAAAACACCCCTGTTGATCCAGAGGAAGGCAAAAAAAAACAAAAAAAAAACCTGAAAACCATTTTCAGTTTAGCCCCAAATGGCAGTCAGATTATTCCCTGGATCAACAACCTACCTGTATTGAAGCCATCTGTCATAATTCTCAACGTTCTATGCTAGATAGGCATCCATTGTTTTTTTTAAAGCAGTTACAGTATCTGCAAGTACAACATCCCAAGAATTCCATCTTTCTACTGCCTTTACTGTAAAAAAAATCCCTGCCTTTGTTTTAGTCGAAAGCACCTGTTTCTAGTCTTAATAGAGGACATTTCATTCTTAGCTCTGCTCTTTCCATAAATAATTAATTGGATAGTGTCACAAGCGAAGGCTATAGGCCCTGCTGAGACAGTAGGGAGAGTGTGGAAGGGAATGGGTTAACAATACCAGACCCCTGGTTACCTGTTCCTATTCCGAGCAACTACCAAATTAACCCCTGAAATCCCTCCTGCACTATCACCCCAGTACTACAATTCGCTGCCACCACCAAGACTTTATATCTGGGCGTCTTAAGTTACCCCAAACACAACAGAATTACAGTATGAAATCACCTTAATAATCAAACATTAAGATTTAACCCTTTAGTACCGTGTTCTAACTGAGCTTCCTTCAGAGTAGTAAGTTCATGTTAGAGAACAGAGACAAGAGCTGATTAATTGAACATTTAATCTAAAAAAAGGCTTAACAGTGCTGGTTACAAAAATACAGAAATAAAAGACATACACAACTAAAGATTATACATTGGCAAACAGTCCATAAAATAAAATGGGAAAAAGACAAGAAATCGTTAAATACAATTGCCGATATTTTAAGAGTCCTTGGGAACGTCTAATGGTATATGACCCTTCAGTTGTTACAAAGAAATTCCCTGTTTTCATCCAAAAACCCATATTAAATAGGAATCCACAGTTGCTTCTAAGAGGCCAGAACCCCTGGGTGTTACCTGGGAGGGTCAGGGGTCTGGCCTGACCATTTACAGCCCACTCAATCAGAACTGTCAGGGATGCTACTGCAGAGTTCTACCTGAAAAATCATAAGGCTTCCCAAAACATGCAACCCACAGCACATCTCTATAATGTTATAATAATCATATTCCTCATATCTGTGTGAATATCTGGACACCAAACATGCTGGGTCTAACTGGTTGCAAAGTAGCTATTCTTGTAACTCATAGCAGGAATACCTCCCAGTGGCATGTTTGGTACCCATCACAAGGGTAAAACCTGGGGATTCTGAATATATATTTGCATTGAACCATTTTACACTATATACACATATTTTCTCCCTATTTCATAATATTTGACTGTCCCCTGGATGAACCCCATCAGAGCAGAGGGTCCAATATAGTTTATGACACTCTGTTCTGCTCCGGTGATCTACTCATTCAGTTTCTGGTGATGTTATCTACTCAGCTAATTTTATGGCCTAGGACTGGTGCACTTAGAATAACATACAGGTCAGCAAACAAACAAGCAAACTATACAACCCAGAGGGCCAACTCATGCCTTGGCATGACAGATAGTTCTTTGTACTGACCTTAAATGTATTTGGAATGGTAATAATTTCACCCCTTAGAAGTCTGTTCTCTAATGTAAACAAACCCAGCTCGGTAAGTCTCTCTTTATATCTCAGATCCTACAATCCCTTTATCAGTTTTGTTGCATGTCTCTGCACTTTTTCCAGTTCAACAATGACTTTTTTTAAGAACTGGTGCCCAAAACCGTACTCCATATTCCAGATGAGGATTAACCAAGGATTTATATAGAGGTAGAATAATATTAGCATCCCTTGCATCTACACCCCTTTTTATGCAGGCTAGTACCCTATTTGCTCTTACAGTAGCTGAGTGACTCTGCACACTGTTGTGAAGTCTATCATCTATCAGAACACCAACATCTTTCTCTAATGCTGATTCCCCAAGTTGTTTCCCATTTAGAACATATGGAGCATTTTGTTTCTACAGCCCAAATGTATAACCTTACATTTATCTACATTAAATGTCATCTGCCACTTTTCTGACCATTCACTCAGTTTATCTAAATCCTTCTAAAGAGAAAAAACATCCTGTATTATATGTATTTCCTTGCACAGCTTAGTGTCATCAGAAAAGATTGAGACACTACTTTCAATTCCCACTTCTAGATCACTAATAAACAAATTAAAAACCATTGGACCCAGGACTGAACCCTGTGGCATCCCCACTTATAACTTTAGACCAAGTTGAAAAGTTTCCATTTACAACAACTCTCTGCCATATATCATTTAAGCATTTCTCAATCCATCCTATATAATAATTCGCTAAGTTGTGTGTAACGCCCGACATGCGCAGTAGACACTGCTGCGCGTGTGGCAGTCATGCGCAGTGCAGACTGCCCGTGCCGCGGCTGATAAGCGTCCAGCTCTGTATCAGCAGTGGCGCTGGCAGTCTCCACTGCGCGTGACTGCCCCGTGACCGGCTGCCAGAGGCACTGTGGCTCGTGTAACGGGCTGTTCAGCTAGTGTACAGATAACACCACACATACTGAAGCCTTTTAATTTGTGCAGTAACCTGTTGTGAGGAACTATATCAAAGGCTTTTGCAAAATCTAAGTGTACAACAACAACAACAGCAATTCCCTTGTCCAAATTACTACATGCTCTTTATAAAATGCAAGTAAATTAGTCTGACATGATCTAATCTTCATAAAACCATGTTGACTCCAACTAATAATATTGTTTGTCTTCACATAGTTCTGAATACTTTCAGTTAGTAACTTATCTTACCCACTATGGAAGTCAAGCTCACAGGTCTATCATTTCCTGGTTTGGATTTTGTCCCCTTTTTGAACCATGGAACTACATCAGCTTTCCTCCAATCACAGGACACTATGCCTGATAAAAGTGAATCAATAAAAATTTAAGTATAATGGTCTTGCTATTACTGAACTATGTTCCTTAAGTACCTTTGGGTATATACCATCAGGTTCAGTTGCTTTATCTACCATAACCTTTTCCAGTCTCTTTTAAACTTTGTTCTCAGTAAGCCATGTACATGATGGAAGAAATTCTGTGGTTTGGTATATTTGCCCATAGCCTATCATTGTTGCTTCCTTTGTATATACTGAAACAAAGAATATATTTAGGGTATCAGTCATAGCCTTATCCTCACTAATCAATTCACCTGTCTCAGCCTTAAATGGACCAATATCAACCTTATCATTTTTGTTATTAATATACTTGCAGAATTGTTTAGGATTTTTCTTGCTCTAATTTGTAATTAACTGTAGAATAAAATGAAAGGAGTTATAATGAAATAGTGATGCTGGTAATCAAATAATATTCTAGTACTAGAAGTGATGTTCTAGCATGGGGTTGGGCCATGGTGAAGTGTAATGATGATTAGGCTTGTGACAGGACCAGGGGTTACTGATTGGTAGACTGAGGGTTAAGTGATTATACAGCCAGACAAAAATATAATAAATTGCATTTATTAACGGGAGCACAGCACACAAACATAGGACAATAACCACAGGCAAATAAACAGACTCATTAAGGAACTATTGCAACACACTCAATTTAATCTCTATGCCTGGACTCTACGTCTGGAAAAAGCAGCAGCAGGCCTATTTCAAACAAAGGAAAGGTGTACAAACTATAGCCTCAAAATTGCTCAAACCTACTTTAACATGGTAGGCCGTATAAACCATATCTATCAAATTAAATTACTATTAGCTATCTGGAATGACCCAGTTGAATCCTTTAGCAAAATATGAATTCCTTGAATAGACTACCAACTGGCAAGTAACTCTTCACAACTACCAATCTGTAGGGAAAGGGATGTGGATTGGGTGGGGTGGGCTGAATGTTTTCAGGTCATCTCTTGAGTACAGGTGAATAATCAGATAATGTAGGGACATCCTGAAAACATGCACTATTTTATATATATATATATATATATATATATATATATATATATACACACACACACACACACACACACACACACACACACACACACATGCATATATACATATACACACACGACCTAAGCATACTCTTTTTTTTCGTTGGGGGGGGGGGGGGCGAAGATTTCCAGTACTATAATTTATGATTTTTTTTTTTAATAATAAAACTTTACTGATCCTTCCTTTAAGCATAAAGTAATAACTGATCTTCCTTTAGTACTAAAGTAGTAACCTATCTTACCATATGCAAATCAGCAATGAGTAGAGATTGCATCAGTTTCCTAGTCCCAGGTTCTATTATCATAATAAAGCTGGTAATGCAGAACCATTTGCCTCTCTCAATCAACTATACAATGAGGAATGTGCGACATCCATGGACCCATAAGGATCAGTGTATAAATTATCTCACACAGACCTCGCTACATTCATGATCTCTAAATTTACTGTACTATCCATAACAGAAATCAGCTAGGAAGATTGTTCATAAATGTCATGTGTTTATATAGCATAAGGGCAAGAGAATATAACATGACATAGAATATAACACTGAAAATAAATAAATATAACCAATCAAGTACTTGCACCACTTTGCTCTTCAGGGTCAAAACAAAACCATTTATGTAACTTATCTCTAAGTCTACATGCATATCTGCTTGAAACAAGTACAACCATCAGCAATCAGAAGGGGGAACATCAGTCTCAAGCACTGCTAACAAGGTCAGGATTGATTGTATCTGCAAACAGAATTTGTATCGGCTGGACAGGGCATTAGTTACGCACACGTCTGGTTTTAATAGGTTAGGAGGCAGATACATAAAACACAGTAAAGGGGGGTGAAACAATAAACTGGCATCTCAAGGTCAGAGCAATACATTTAAAAGCCAAGGCATATCACCCGAGGGAAGGTAATGTTGTTAGTTCAGCAGCCTGGCAGCATAAAATTCACAATGAGAAGTGCACTGGCTTGTTTCTCTCATGTAAGGTGACAGCAGTAGATGATGCTTCTGATAACACTACGTAAACAGAATACACAAACAGGATGGAGCACCCTGATGGTTTTACACCAGATTCATCCCAAAGGTTAGGACCTCATGTGTTGCCCTCATGTCCATCCTTGGATGTTACAGAGGTCTCCAACAAATTGCTAAGTTAAGCAGAGGTAAATATTTATTACAAAATATTATCTAAACACACACATAAATGAACATGATGATACATAGATGGATACAGATATATATATTTAAAATTTGGGTTAGCAGTGTAACTCCAGTGGTAACAAGGTCAAATGAATGAGTAATCCCATATGTAAGAAAACCTTTTTTTGGGACTAACAATACATTTCATGGAGACAAGCTTTAGAGAGATATGCGCCTTTTCTTCAGTATACTTTAGACTTGAGAAAGGGAAAATCTCTCTTGAAAGCTTGTCTCCATGAAATGTATTGTTAGACCAATAAAAAAAGTATTTACATAATGGAATACTCATTCACTTGACCTCTATATCTATATACATATATTATATATATATATATATTATATTATATATATATATATATATATATATATATATATATATATACACAAGTGTAAAAGCCCATGTCCACGTGCCATGGTCCAGTGAGGTAAAGATGCCAGTCCTGTTCTGCGTACTGCTGCCACCTCACTGGCGGCGCATGCGATGCAATCATGTGCAGCAGAGACTGCCTGACCGCACAGAATGCTCCCAGCATTCCTACTCCTCCAAGCATTCTGTGCGTTCGGGCAGTCTCTACTGAGCATAACTGCGTCGGACAAACATTCTAGCCTTTTATATTATAGGCTGCATATTTATATAATGTCTATTTTTTAAAGCATTCTTACTTAACAGCATTTTTTCACACCTGCCTAAGACTTTTGCACAGTACTGTATTTCCACAAACTATTTGGAGATAAAATAACGTACCTTCATAATAATCCAATGCCACAGGCATCCCTGACAGGGGAGGGGCCACTATATATATACCTGAGTATTTGCCCCACCACCACCACATCTCTTAAGCAGGCAAACAGTGTCAAAACATGTCAGATATAAGGTGAGAATGTCCACTAATTTATTTCAGTGGGATTCTTCAGCTGGAGTAAGCCAGTATGTGGGCACCCCTGACTTGTTTTTATCCTTTTAAGTCAGGGTAATGATTACGATTTTTCCTCCACCGGCAATATAGTATTTTAATATCACTGTTCCCCACTGATGCACTTTCACATACAAGTTGTTCTCATTAACCAGCTTCCTCTGTGATTACATGTGTGTCCGATACCTGGCATCATAATTGTGAACTAGCATAACTTCTTTAAAACTATAGTTATAGGCAATATGACTTATAGATTGCCTTGTTCACATTATTATCTGTTAGTGACCACTAACTCGTCTAGTTATGTGTTTCAATACAACAGAGTTACGTAACTCATTCTCTATATTTATTCCTGCCAAGATTTATGTTTATGTTTTATTTTTTGTGTCTTACTACTGATAATTTGTTTGCTCTATCTTTTTACTATTCTACAAGTGTGACAGCAGTCTCACAATCATTAGCAACGTGTGGTTTAATCCACTGATAAATGAATCAACCTAATAATGGGATTTCGATTAACAATGTCTATTACACATTTTTAATTACATTGATTGGTCCCGTAGTAACATGGACATCATGATAATTTGACCCGATTCATAATTCTCCAGAGCATGCAATGTGAGAGAATGATGCTGTTGCTCTGTTATACCAATTACTCATTCAACCACCACAAGTGCTTCCTTGTTGTTCTGTTTGTTCCCAATAGTAACTGGTGCCCTATTTGTCAGAGCACTCTCTATAAGAGGTGATTTTCTTTGAAAAAGCGTTGTTTGTCATTTCTTTGTAACGCAGTTTTAGTGGTGATTTTGAGAGATAAGAGGAATACATTGATCTCCTGCTATTTACACTTACAGTTATAATTTCATGACAGCCCTCCTGGCTCATTTATTGTTATGTTTTGCCCATATGAGGCTAATGCAATAAACCTTTTTGATTACCCAGTGTCGGTCATGGAAAACTGTCCCACTATAAAGTGGTAATTGTTAGGAAATTATTGAGAACATGTGTGACTCTCTCCTCATGTAGATTTACACTACTGTGTATATATTGAGATCGGGATCCATTATTATGTCTTGGTATCTAATGTCAATATCAGGAGAGACTAATATATACACACAAATCAGTGAATAGTGTATCAGTTGGTCTCTGCTACATTTTATCTATGTGATCTTGAGAGTTTATTTTTATTTGAAATTACATATTAAATATTCTATTTTATTATAGAGTGCACCTTGAAGAACACATTTCTTCTCTCCTTTTCTACTAAGTAAATAATCTTCATTTACAAAATAAAAAAATATATTATTAATGTGGACCATTTAATTAATAAAAAAATGTATCCAAGAAGATTCTCCTTGTCTGAAGACTTTCAGTTGAACGGATATTAAAATTCTAACAAATGTAGAATATCCATTTTATTTGATCAGATAAGAATTAATAGAGTACAAAAGTAAAACTAGCGTATGTTCTTCGAAATGGAACTCCAGCTTATCTTTAATTATCAGTAAAATTAAAAGAGGGATTTTTATTTTGTTTAACATTTTACTTTGGTCTGCAGCTTAAATGTGCAGTGTCTCCTATTCAATACTACTACTATTACTACTACGAATAATAATAACAACAGTGACAACAAAGACAATATTGGAACCCTTATCCCTTAACCTCTTCGCGTCCACTGACGTGCACATCACGTACATTTTACTCACAGTGTTCCTCCAGGAGCACTGTGAGTAATACAGGGGACTGAAATTGATCGCTCCAAGACTGGAGCGATCTCTTTCAGTCCCCCATTCGGCGTGTCGGCTCACGTGATCGGTCACGTGGGCCAGCACATCAAACGTTTCTGTCTGGTCCTTAAAGGACCACACACCGTGGGACCGCTGGTCCTTAAGAGGTTAAACTGCCAAGTGGTCCTCAAAAAGTTAAAATGTTTTTGATATTTTCATAGTTCTCTGAATTGTTTGGGGTCTGGTAATTTCAGCTGGTCTCCTAATGATGACATCAAAGGCAAACCCACTGAAGGACATGAAAGGTGAGGTATTTGATGGATTTGCCAGAGAGGTATATAACACAATGCACTGGATACATCTCTGACACTCACATGGTTAAACAGATTACATTATTTGAGCAGCAAGAAATTAGCAAAAGCTCCCCTCATTACCACATCAATAGAAGAAGCTTGCTAAACTGTTTTTCTATCTCTATATCTCTCTATTATATTATATTATATTGTGACTTTGTCATCTAACAATGCAGCGTCTCTCATTACTTCTCCAGTCCTCCTTTTCGCCCTCTCTCCCCTGTATGCCGCCTCCACTGCTGTAATGAAAATACTTTTATGTTCTTTCCCTTATTAGCACTTGGCCTTCCTCCTATTTACCTTCATTCGGTGGTATGTCGCGTCTTTCTATTGGCACTCTCACCCCTATTTGACGTTATCTCAACTGCTACTCTTATGTTTGTAATTTCTCCCCATAATCTCTTCCTGCCTCCTTCAGTCATCACCACAATAAACTATTTAAATGCCACAAGTGATGCATTGCCAAACCCTGGCACACTTAAAGGGTTAAATCCAGGTGCCATTCAGCCAGAACACATCATCAACTAATAGCACTCTACATCACGAACAGGAGGTATCTTCTGACATGGACCTTTTGCTCTTCATGATGCAGACGGTCCCTTAACGCACCCTCTCAAAACCCGCCTTGTGCTCCAAAATGTGATGTGTACAAACCTCACACTCAAAAATTTAACCCTTTGAGTGGCAGAGGGGTATGCAGTGCATTGTTTTGTAATGTGTTGTATATACCTCTGGCAATCAAAGTGTTAAGCAGGAAACTTCAGTGGCACCAGGGGAGGCTCTACAAGTGCTCACTGAAAGGCTTTCATCCTTCTGCATGCTTAACCCTTTGAATGCCAGAGGGGTACGTAAAGCATTGCTTTGAAAAGCATTGCATAACCCTCTGGCACTCAAATGGTTAAAACCTCACCATGCTGCATTCAGCCGGACGCTCACAGCACCTGATTCCAGCCTACATCAGAAGCGGCATTAATCCTCTGTGTGCCATTCTTTTGCAATGCATTGGATACCTCTCTGTCACTCAAAGGGTTAAACAAATTAGCCTTCCACTAACAAGGTCTTCCATGCTGTCTTATGTAATTGTTATGAGCAGCTTCAGCTTTCCATTTGGCCACGTTCATGTTCCCAAATACATGCACAAGAGGAGGCTCCAGCAGTACAGTATTAACCCTTTGCATGCCAGAGGTTTACGCAACACATTGCTTTGTAATGCGTTGTGTGCCCTTCTGCCACTCAAAGGCTTAAAGGAGTAATAAACTTTTTTTTTTTAATGAAAACACATATTTTATAGAGCTTTTCCTGCTGAGTAAAACAAGGTCACTCCCACTGCTGTCAGATGTTCTATTCAAAATTTACAGCAGATCAAATAACCAGGAAGTGAATTATGAACATAGTATTTGGTGCATTTGCCCTTTAGTGATGTTTTATACTAAACTGTAGCTTCTGTATCTCTATATTGTTTTGATTATTTATAGGGGACCTTTCACAATGACACCATTTTCTCAATTGAATATCTTACATTCGGGATCCTTATAGGTTATATTTAAAAGTATCATAGAAAGAAAGAGATTTGAGCCAAGGTTGAAAGTTCTCTTTAACACACATAAAACAAGACTCAATAAAGATCTGGGATTCTTACCTCACTACCAGAAATTCTTATAACCAGTGCCTCCTCTGTAGTTTTCCCACCCCCTCATCTTCTCTGTGCTCTGCATCCAAACCCAAACCACTTCTCAGATACCTATTCTTTATTGCCCACTCCAGTTATTCAGATATCACCTTTTTGACCCCATCTAAGCATTTCCTGTAAGCATCCTAAATTGTTATCTAACTTGCGAACTCTGCTTTTTTTTTTTTAAAAGACTATGACTGAACAGACTTTGCGATTCAGTATTGTTTGAAAAGAGGGAAAAACGTTAATCTCTTGAGAGCTTTTCTTAAAATATAAATTGCTAGTCCAAATAAAAAAGGTATCACCAAAGCACTCATATATTTCTACTTCTACTAATTAGCCCATTTGGGTGCTAGATATTTAGTCAGTGCATTGCTTCACAGTGCATTGGAGGCATCTTAAACATCCAAGGTGTTAATAAAATAAAATATAATGGGATAGTAAGAAAATCTCAATGCTAATTCTGATTGCTTAAAGGGGAACTTTCACCCCGCAATAACTAAATCTCCCCTTACTGCTCACCTGGCGACTAGCTGCTTAGTAGCGCTAGACGCCAGAAATCTTACCCCGTTCTCAAGATTTAGGCGTTTTAAAGGATCAGGAAGCACGGACGTCTCTTCACAGTGACGTCCGTGCGCCTGCGCTGTCAGTCCCTTGTCAGTCCATTGTGCACCGTACGGTGGCAGGAAACATCCAGAATAATGTAATGAGGTAAACTTGCCTAACTATTTATATTAAAAATACATCACTTAGAAAAAAAATATAAACAGGTTTAATTGTTTATTTTTATGGAACAAAGTATGTATCTACTTTCAAACCTGCATAGTCAGCAGCCAGCTAAAATAAAAGAACACTGTGCTGTGAACTTTTAACTCTTTGAGTGCCAGAGGGGTGTGCAATGCATTGTGGAGCAATGCACTGCACATTCCTCTGGCATTCAAAGGGATAAAAAAATCGAATGCCAGATTATTTCACTTGGTCATGGAAAGCACTAAACATATGGGCAGTGAGATCTCATGATCTCACAATTAGCCCTGTACCTTGAGTGCTAGAGAGGTACGAAATGCACAGCAAAGCAATGTGTTCCTTACCCCTCTGGCACTAAAAGGGTTAATGTCTCTTCAAGTGAACATTGTGCATTTCCAGCTTCTGAACCTTTGCAATTGTTCCAGGCTTATTAGCCTTGCAGATAAACATCTGTCTGACAGATGTTTTATTTGTGAATAATGGTAGTCCCCAGGGTGGAGTAAAGCATTTCTTGATGTCATTCATATTATTACTAATTTGGTGACAAATATAGTCAACTTGATACCTTTATTGACTAACTAAGCAGATTTAGGATGCAAGCTTTCAAGACCTCTTAGTTCTCTTCCTCTTTGAGGAAGAGACCATAGAGGTCTTCAAAGGTTGTATCCTAAATCTGCTTAGTTAGCCAATGAAGGTGTCAACTTGACTATATTTGCCTCCTGTATTTCTACAGCTACATACCTCCCAACATTTCAAATTGCCAAAGAGGGACACTTGTGTTTTAGTGGGAGTGGCTGGAGGTGTGGCTGGTGGGAGGGGCATTAGCGAGAATTTTTAGGCTATTTCATGACCTATTGACACTTCCTTGTGTAACCTAATAAGTGACTTCTAACAAGACCAAAGTATTTTATGTACACAGACTAATTTATAAACACATATACTGATGTTTAAACAAACATTAATGTGAGTTTTATTGCTGTGGAGCAATGTGATACCCTTATATACACACCACACAATCTGGTTTCCTAAAAAGAGGGACATCAGGGTGGGAAAGAGGGACAGAGGGATTTGGATCAAAAAGAGGGACTGTCCCTCCTAAAGAGGGACACTTGGGAGGTATGCAGCTAACACAGTACCAACTCTCATCTCATCTCTACCTTGTCTGTCAATAATTTATTACACCCAGAAACAACCCTGCCTCCAATGATATACTCAAAATGTTAAAGAAACATACTTCCTTATAACAAACTCCACTTGACCTTAAAGGGATAGTAATGTTCCACAAAAACTGCAGCTCCAGTTAATCTTCATATTATTTGAGCCATAGAGAGTATTATTTCAATACTGTCAGAGTTGTAGTTCGAGAGTAATTGGATGATAAAATATCCCCCTCCTGGCCCTTTTACCTAGTGTAAGCGTCTCCCCTCAGATGTGTAATCTGATCTATAGACCAGACAGCTCACAGCAACGGACAACCTTCTTACTGTGAGAACAATGAAAGCCCTCCCCCCCATTGACAGGTTTTTCACTTATGCTAATTGAAGATTGTCCCTCTCTGCAATCCATTTTGACACCACCCTGCTGCTCTGAGCTGAGTAGTGTTCCATCAGTAAAAGGGGTGTGAGGGGGGATACTTTATCATTCAATTACTCTTGAACTTCAACTCTGACAGTATTGAAATAACACTCTCCATGGCCCAAATACTATGAAGATTAAATGGAGTTTCTTTTATTGTGAAACATTACTATCTCTTTAAGTTGGCCACCTTAATTATAATGGCCACTATGAGCAATATTCAAAGCTAAAGAGGAGCGATTCTGGAGCAAACCAACAGCACCACAGTGTACATATAAAAATTCTGGAAATTCCCAATGGGAATGGGGCTTTAGAGCCTTGAATGCAAGTGAAAACTCTGATGCAAATATTTTAAATCATAACTGTATCAGATACATGGTATTTTTACATAAAATGTTGCTTTCATTGTTTTGAAATCTCAATGTCCCTACAGCAGTTTTATACTTCTTTACAGACTATTCTTAACCACTTGAATGCTAAAGAGATCAACACATTGTACTGTTGCAATGAGTTGGATTCCTCTATGGCACTGGAAGGGTTAAAAGTTCTGAATCACTTGAGTCTTAAAGCAATGCATTGCATATCCCTCTGGTACTCAAAGGGTTAAACATGCTGATACCGCATATGTAGGGTTCTAGATAAATGCAGGAAGTAGACCACAAAATGACAAGGGTCTGTATTCAACTTTATCAACTCAAAACACACATTCCCAGGGTTTTCTTTAAAGAACATCTCAACAACTATACAAAAGCTGACATTTCCTGAAATATGACAGTCTAAAGAACACAGCTGTCATATATCTTCCATGAAATTATCCAGCAAGGACTTTGTTATAAATAGGAGTTTTCAGAAAATGTTACACAAATCTATACAAAATTCTCTATATACCAATACAATTTCACATAAGTTTAGCGTAACAAACCAAAATGTACCAAATATGTACAGGTTTACATGAATGCAGGCCTTATACTGACCACAAAATGGCTCTAAATGCACATTCCAATGGTTTTAAAGGGATAGTAATACTTAAATTTTACTATCCCCCATCTTGTAGCCCTTAAAAAACTGAATTAAATGAGCCCAGCGGCATCTCTCAAACCTTTATAGTTTTAGACATTTCCGCTTTCAAAGTTTTGTTTTTTTCCCTCTCCCCTGACATCAGCATTCTAGCTGACAGCAGGGGAATCCAGTCCCTGAGCAGGCTCTGCTGAAGGGCCTCCGCCAGTCATGGCACTGGATTCCCATGCTGTCAGCTAGAACGCGACGTCAGGGGAGAGGGAAAAAAACATAACTTTGAAAGAGGATATCTCTAAAACCATAAAGGTTTGAGAGATGCCGCTGGGTGCATTTAATTCAGTTTTTTAAGGGCTACAAGATGGGGGATAGTAAAATTTAAGTATTACTATCCCTTTAAATCTCTGAGTGCTAGAGAGGGTATCCACCACATTGGGGGAGATACACTAAGGTGTGATAACGTGGTGATGACTTCTCCAGTTATATCACTTCTTCAATTTCTATGTTATTCTATACAGCTTATGCACTATGCTCTCCATTTTATTACCTCTTCATCACCCTTGTGTTACAATGTGTTGGAAACCTCTCTGGCATGCATAGGGTTTTAAGAACAAAGCCTAAATACCCATAAAAATATATATTTCCTTAAATTTGACAACCTTAAAGGGCTAGTGTACCTTTGTAATCGTACATAACATTGCTTTTTTCTTTTTATTCAATATTAAAGTGTCCCCTCCAACCCCTTTTACTTACATCAAGCAGCCTCCCCTCAGATGTGAAATCTGGTCATCAGACCAAACAGATCACAATGAGGGATAATCTTTTGTGCTTCAGTATAAGGAAAACCCTGCCCGTGTTGATAAAGCAGGGCAGGTTTTTCCTTATGATGAGAGAAAACGGTCCCTCTTTCGATCCATCCAGACCGGCTTGCAGGTCTTAGTGGATGACTCGTCTTTATGCAAAAGTATGTAGAAGAATCAGTTACATTCATACCTATCACTTTAAAGTCTTCTTATCTGAGATTATTTGGAAAGAAATGAGTTATGAATAGGATTTTTCATAAAATTTTACAGAGATGTATACAAAGCTAATACACCAAACACAGTCTCACATGCACTTTATGTATCAAACAAAAAGTTCAGATTTTTTTTTAAAAAAAAGCTTTTTACCAGTATGTCTTGTATACTCATTTTATCTAACTCAGAGGGTTAAAGGTAGCGTTGACCTTGACGGGACTAAACCCTGTGACCCTGACGTTTGAACAGACAGCTGGTGCATTAACCAACTGAGCTGTCTCATGAGCTCAATTACATATATAGCGGATACTTACATGGTTGATGAGTTTGAAAAAAGATGTGTCTATAAATGTGGAATGGAGAAAAAAAAAACACTATTGAAGCCATTTTCAATTATGCACCAAGCAGGAAAAAAAAAAGATATACATCCTTCCCAACTCCAAAAAGAAACCGGATATTTCCCTTGATCAACATCCTCTCTGTATTGAAACAAACATTCCTAATTCTCTATATTGTTCTGAGCTAGAAGGGTAAATAAACTTTTACAGTAAATGCAGCCCGCTGAGTCACATAATTCCACATCCTTACTGCCTTTGTTGCAGGTGAAATCTTCTTTCCTCTAGTCTTAAAGCGGAACTACCACCCGACACAATCTTTAGCTTCACTAAGTCCCCATCTGGCGACTAGCTGCTTAGTAGCGCTAGTCGCCAAAATAATTATCTTATTTAATAGATTTCTGCGCTCTTTCCCAGCTGACAGACAGGACAGATCGCGGACATCTTGCCATTGTGACGTCCGTGCGCCTGCGCTGTCAGTCCCAGCCGGAGCCAAATGGCTCCTAGCAACGCCTCCTAGACCTGGCTGGGACTGACAGCGCAGGTGCGCGGACGTCACAATGGCAAGATGTCCGCGCTCTGTCCTGCCTGTCACCCATGGAAGAGAGCAGAAATCTATTAAATAGGGTAATTATTCTGGCAACTAGCACTACTAAGCAGCTAGTCGCCAGATGGGGACTTAGTGACGCTAAAGATTGTGTTGGGTGGTAGTTCCGCTTTAAAGGATCCCCACTTGTTTTTGGCCAGCTCTTTGAGCAAAGTGTTCTCCAGACAATAAGATATATTGGTCTTGAATATATTTGTTAACAGTAATGCGATCCCTCCTTAGCTAACTTGTCTAACATAAACAATTCCACGTTTGCTTGACTTTTTTTTTAATAGCCAAATACTTAAATCCCTTTATTCGTTTTTCTCCACATCTGTCTACAGTCTTTTCAATTCAATAAATGTCTTCTTGAAGAATTGCTGCCCAAAACTGTACTCCATATTCTAGATGAGAACGTAACAAAGATTTATAAAGAAGAATAATTATATTTCCGTCCCTTGCATCATCCAGGAGACATGCACTCTGTTGTGAAATCTATTGTCTATCAGTACTCCGAAATCTTTTTCTAACAAGGATTCCCCAAGTTTTTTCTCAGTTAGTGAATAACGTATTTGCCTGAATACTGAAGCCTGAAAAAATGTCCTAGCCTTGGTTGCATTTCTCTTAGTCTGTCCATCTTATTAATAGAGGAGCCACTCTGGAAGGAAGCCTCCCACTAACTAACATCTAGGAAGAAGCTTTGAAGATGTATTCGGCGGGTGGCAAGTTTTAATTTAACACCCAATTTCTTTATGGCCTTTCATGTCCTTCAAGGACCTGTCAATGAAGATGAAGATTCATAACTGGACAAGATGTTTTGTGTCTGCACATTGAAATGCAGTTCCTAGAAGAACCTGAAAGGCCAAAGAAACAAAAGGAAGGAAGCAAGTGACATATTCAACAATGCTGACCACCAGACACATCCTTAAAGGGATAGTAATACGGTTTCATTGAAGGAGTTCTTTTTTATTTACGCAATCTCGACTCTGCTGCAGAGCCGTCTGATGGTCGTACGACAGGATTCCCCTGCAGTCAGCTAGAGCGCTGACTTCAGGGAAAGGGGGAGGGGGGAACTTTGCAAGCGATTATCTCTCAAATCATAAAGGTTTGGGAGATTGCACTGGGGGCAATTCATTTCTTTTTTTAATGCCTACAATATGGGGATTAGTAAATTTTAAGTATTACTATCCCTTTAAGGTTCTTTACTTGATTTGATATAGAAGGAGGGAGAGAGGAAGGTAGAGGGAGAGAGAAAGAGATTGAGGAAGGAAGGTAAAGGTATAAGGGAAACATGCTTTTTTCTGCAACTCAAATACAAAAGCTTACACTTACATATCCTATACCTCATCTGTCCCTCTCTGCCCCCTCAATTCATGCACATTTTTATACAGGTGAAAAGCGTCCTGCTCTGTAGTAGTAAATACCTATATAAAAGTATATATTTCCTAAAAAAGGGCATTCTTTACAAGTATATGAAAAATGGCTTTTTAAGGATTGTTCTTAGAGTGTTTTGTTACAAGATATCACAAATAATTTCGCATGCAATACATCTCTTTTGATTACATTGATAACAGAGTTTATTAGTACTTCCTATGTGTCACTGCCATTTTGTTGGTTATGGAAAACAAAGTCTTTTGCCAATAGGGGCATTCTAACTGTGATCAAGCTAATGTGCGAAACACGCGTCAGTTTAGTCTATTATTTTAAAGGCTGACTTGAACGTCGGCACTTTTGTCTGACGTCTATATGTATTTTTAGAAGCAACATTGTTGCGAGTCTTGGATGCAATTGAGTTACTATGTGGCAATCTATTCGAAACATCTTGTGTTTTTTGTCTCTTCTCTCCCCGCTATTGAGAAATGGTGATCGTTTGATTAATTGATTAGAGAGTTGACAAGCCGATAGTAGAGGCTTCTGTTATAAGTAAGAAGACACTTTAGACAGATTTTTGGCAATCCGGAAACAGCCCCGGTAACAAATGAGAGAGGGTACAGACTAGCATATGCATTGGCACAATGTAGATAGATGCACCGTTAGACACATGATCAAAATATCGGCTCTCAACAGATATAGGGGTTTAAGAGAGATGAGAAGATGAAACAATTTATAACGCTTTGTTTTCAATTTGATACTATATAGCAATTAACTAATTATACCCTTTGTACCTATAATAGGTTTTGGTACTATTGAATTTATGTTCAATTTTGCTTAGAATTAAATATAGGTTGATTTTCCTCTGGATTGAGACAGAAATGTCTCATTTAACCCTATGATTACTGATAAAACTCTACAAAGTAATCTTATGGTGTCCTTGATGTGGATACTATAACTGTTATTCAGAGGTTGAACTATTAAAGTAAATATTGAAAGAAATAAGAACCTGAAGTTTAATTAAGGGTTTTAATGCATCATGTGACTGCAACAATTTATGTAGTTTATTACATCCTTTATATATTACCCATAATATTTAGGATCATTTTAAAGTGTATATATTAAATGTTAAGTTTTAATTTTCCCTTGTCCCCTTTGCTCCATTGTTTTGACTGGGAAACAAATAGGGGTGGAGTAGAGAAGGTGTGCTTAGATCTGCAGGGTTTCTTTTTCCCTCTACACAGTTTCTATCAATAGGGAAAACGACTCTCAGAGCAAGCAATCTACAGAAATGACCCACAATGTTTACAGATAGAATCTCAGAGCTTATAATCAACTTGGAACCTTTAGATGAACTGTTCTATAGAGTTTACAACAAAGATAATCAACTCACGGAACATGTAACACACACATATATATATATATATATATATATATATATATATATATATATATATATATTGGAAAGTGTTTTCTAGCCTTAGAAGCATATATTATAACCTAAAAAAGGTTTCTGAGAAATAAAAATGTATATGAAACATTAAGGGTTCCCAAAAAACATTATAACTCAATGAACTGGGGAGTATGTAACATACTAAAGTTTGGTGTGGACACTGGAATATGTTATGTTTTGCCTGTCTGCAACCTCAGATATTGTCTGAATTACAAAACGTACCATCTCTGTTGACAGAAAAAAATAACAGCCAAATGTTTCTTTACAGACATTACTATTGATTCAAAGTCTGATTTTTGTCTTGTTGCTAAAATACAGGCTCCGTGGTAAACGTAACTGCAATCAACCCGGAAAATAAAACCTCATATTTTGCAATCTATAGTACTGACAGAGTGTATGGTAAGTATGAACACTGACATCGGTCTCCTAGCTTGCAATTTATGGGTGAGATACAGACTTGGCCACAAATCCTGAAAACAATAATCTGACCATTAGAACTTTCAGTCCATATAAAAATTAGTTTACAATATAGACTAAAAGAGGAAAAACGAATCTTCACAATATGCAGTCCACAGTAGAAATTACCAATATTGTACAATACTTGCAGTAAACAGTAAAATTAACCCTCAGATTTGCAATCTATAAGAGGATAAACTCTTGGAATCAATTATACAATTTTGAGCTGGTTGTAAGAGATTGAAATCAACCATTCTGTTCTAGCAGGTCAGATCCCTTTAGTATGATATCAGTGGCCACGTTACATCCTGTGATCAGCCTGGCAGATAGGCACGGCTTCAGATTGGCTGACGGCTAATCAGAGCACAGAGATTGCCAATGAGGTCCAATGTAATGATCAATGAAATAATATGTCCCGTCTTCCAGTCAATGAGCAAACGAAAGCTGGAACATACATCAGGCAGCCCTGTGCCACACAACATTGCCCCGAACCAGTACAGTCCACAACTGTTTTAGCATGTGCTGCTCAAAGTACAAACATGTAGGCTACATCAGTTTTGCTTCAAAAGCTCCATTACACTTAAATTATAATAATCCTGAAGCAGCCCATCTGAGGAGTCTTAAAGCCAGGCTTTGCTATTTGTTGGAGATGAACTTATCCTGACCCTTTTAAATCAGTTTATCAATGATATGGCTTGAGTATAACCTTTAAGTGCACTCAAATCTTATCTAAGATAATGTGTAAACTACTGGAAGTATGTAATAAATTCTTCAAGAAAGTAAAAAAGTAATATTACTTTTGTCAGAGAGAAAATAATTAAACCACTGAGCTGCAAAACTTTAACATTCAAAGATGAGTGTTCTTATCTTAGTGCGGAAGGAAGAGGGCAAAGAGTGCAGTTGCTTTCCTTGAACCTGATTACATGGAAACCAAATTCCATTTCCAAGTAAATGCATATTATATATCTACTAGTGTAAAAGCCTGTGTACGCATGACTGCATTGGACAAACATACAACTGGCCTTTCATATTATAGGATGTGTGTGTGTGTGTGTAAATATATATATATATATATATATATATATATATATATACAGGCAAGAAGAAAAAGGCAGCACCAGTGGGACTTTTTTTTAGCAAAAAAATTGAAAGTGTGTACCATTTTCCAATTTTTTGCTAACAAAGTCCCAATGGTGCTGCCTCTTTTTCTTGCTTTTACATAATTAATGAATGATTGTGCACCTGGGCATTTATCCTGAAAACCGAGTGCTTCCATCTTTGCAAACAATATATATACACACACATATACACAGTTCTAAGGTTGTAGATACGGCACACACAGGGTCTTGTTGGTTGTGAAACAAGATACATTTATTTGATAGACATTTCTTTTGATTCGAGCACCCAGGCAACTATCCTTATGTTACAGTGATTGCAATTCAACACCCATGAAATATATAGATATATATCGCATGTATATAAACTATATATGGCATCTATATTTGAACATTGTAGAGTACTAATATATATATATATATATATATATATATATATATATATATATATATATATATATATATATTTTAGGATATAGGGTTTCCTATTTGATATTGCATGCATTTATGAAAAGAAATTGCAGTAGATAATTTTTTCTACTTTTCTTTTTGTGTAGCATGCTGTGTTACCCTGGGCAAGTACATGACTTTACTCACTATGCTTAACAGGAAAACACCATGAATGAAATATAAATAATGCATGCAATACTTCCTTCTATGGAGCAATACACTACAGCCAAACATGCACAAAAAATAAATAAATAAAGTGTATCTTAATCATGCATTACCCTAATACATACTAATTACACTGTCTTTACAAACAACCACCTTTTTCTGAAAAAAAAAATAGTTTTACACCCAGTCCAAGAATGCAGTCAATCTTCTTACACCTACCTAAAAATAAAAAAAATTACTGAAATAGGGATGTTTTTAAAGGACTAGAAATTTGAATTTTGTTATTTTAGTAGTTTAGTAGAATGTGTTAAAATACTCTTCTTGCTGGTGTCTTTTCGTTGATTCAGAGTTCATATTTTGAATTAGCTGCTTCAGTTCCTTTCCTCCCTTTACAGAATATGCATACAAAATGTAACGTACGTCAGAGGTTAGCTGGTGTTCCCACGCAGAGGGGACTTGCCTGTCATTTTGGAACTGGACTGCCCTTTTGGGTGGGATTAGTCTAATATGTATGTGGAAATTTCTCCTCTGTAATGGAACTAGAGAGCTAAAATGTGATGCCTCTGAGTGGTGACTAGCCTTAGAACAGGCCACTGTGCTGCTGTTAGTCATCAGAAGCCTCTCACATTTTGTATGCTTCCTTTCACAGAGATGTAAGTACCCTCCAAGTGCAGTCTGTAAAAACAGTCTGTATCTTAGCAGTATCTGCAAAGTGTAGGAATGCTTTATGTATGTATGTGTGTGTGTGGGGCTGTGTACAAATTTGACAACACCGATCGTTTTATGAGCATGAACACCGACAGAGTGCATGCATTTCTACCTTCATGGGTACATACTAGAGGGTCAGGTCATTTAGTGTGTACCAAGAAGCACACTCTTTCATCATTAAGACTTTACTGCAAGCAAACCATGCTAGCCTCGAGCATGACGTTCAGGAAAAGAGAAATATTTACCCCTTTGAGTGCCAGAGGGGTACGGAGCGCTTTGCTTTGAAATGCATTCCTTAATACTCTGGCACTCAGTAGGTGAATACATAGTGTTAAAAAGGTGCAGAGGAACAGATTGCCCCAAATTGCCCAGACATTTTCACACTGTCCACCCCTTGGAAAAAAAAACAGTATTAATTGGATCATTTCTGTTGTCAATACCGAAGTACATAGGCGATAGGCAGGTGCAACACCATTATGGTTCCAGCAGCTATGAGTACATCCCACCTTGTACATCTTAATTTCTATTCACAGACACTCGCTAATCAGCCGAACAGAAAACAGGCAGAAAACAATGTGAGGCACACACACAGACACGGCTGTTATGATTCTATAGAGGTACAAAGAGACTCTGTATCAGACTCTTTTTACAGACTGCAGGTAGAGGGGCTCTCATATCACATAAGACTGCATGTTCAAATGAAAAGTAAAAGAATTCTGGAACAAACCAATTGTATCATAGCAGAAATATAAAATATCCTTGCCTGTGCATGATATATTATACTTAGCAAGTTCCAAAAGGGGAAAAGACATTGTAGAATGGGACACGAGGAAAAATATAGTAGAAAACAGGAGTATCTTTGTACCTTCACAAATTGTACACTACAAATAACCTCATCTCCACCCAGCAACTGCATTCTTGTAACCAACCAAGTCAAATGCATTCTACACTAACACGGGCTTCAAAGTCCATATTGCTGTCTCTATATGCAGCTATTTCTACTGCCTGCGGAACATTTGTTGTGACTGACATCTGTTTTTTCATTTTTCATTCTTTTAATGTGTTTTTAATCCATGTCTGTTATTGTGTTTACTGGACAGCTGGGTTTTAGATGTCACCCCCACACATTTAGATGTAAGAGTGGTTTGTAACACTTGTAACGATATAAAAAGCCAGTTTGAGTGAAAACCTGTTATCTATGATCAAGTGGGGCCTGGGCATGAAATCAGTCAGATAGTAAAGCTTAGCTGCTTAATATTTTAACTGAGTAAATAAACATTGTTTTAGACATCCCTGGTTCTGGGACCTATGTATTGTGCAATCTCTTCTTCATTCTATTAAACTTCTCTTCAACATGTGGGGTGTCCTGGGGCCTGCACTCTTCATCAAGAAGTGAGTGCATTTTGTTTCAGGGTTACCCAGCCACCTTCCAGAGCAGTGATTCTCAACTCCAGCCCTCGAAGGCTCACCAACAGGTCAGACATTGGGGACAGCCCTACTTAAAGAGGAACCGTCGATTGCTAACAAAATATGAATTTGAAAGTGCTTTTAAAAGCAGCTATATTTTTTTTACCTTTTTTTTAATTTAAACAACAGTTTATGAGCTATTCAGCTTAATTTGTCAGTTTGTGCAAATTAACTAGTACTTCCAGGTTGGAAGCGGCAGTTGGGATAGGGAGCAGTGTGGCAGTTCCTGCCAGAATTGCACTAACTGACAAATGGATAAAGCTAAATATATCATTAGAAATTGTTTAAAATAAAAATAAACATAAATTTACTGTAAGTGTTTTGAAAGTTCTTCCAAAATCATATATTTGGTATAAAGAGACAGTTCAACTATAAGCACAGGAATAATCACCATCAATGAATTACTGATTATCTACCTGTAAATAACCCCTTAATGACTAGCCGTGCGGCCAGCACTTAAGGACCACAGGGCTTTTTTTTGTTTTTTTGTTTTTGGGGGGTGGAATTCAGGGGTCTCCGAACGGCATGTAGCCACGTGGAGGCCCCTGAATTCCATGACGTACATATACATAAGTTTTCCCATTATGTATATGTATGTCGTGGGTCCTTAAGGGATTAAGCAGGGATATCTTGAAAACCTGCACTGCTGACGTGCCCCATGGACAAAGCTGTGAATCACTGTTCCAGAGTGAGTTTAAAGGCCTTGAGTGTCTTCTTTGTTTGTGTGCAGACCTGGGGTGATCAATCTTTGGACCAATAGTTGTGGGAGACTACAATTCCCATCATCCCCAACCATCCATCAAAGAAGATTTGACAGCAGATAGATGGCTAGCTTCTCAGTTAACATCTCATTTTGGAAGGGTTGTGACTAGCTCTGGGGAAATAAAATACCAGATTGGTGGCCACTCTATAGATTGTTCAACTGCAAAGTGTTCTTCAAGTCAATGACTCATTGGGGATGATAGGATTTGTTGTCTCCAGCAGGTGGATGTGCAAAGATTGACTACCCCTTGTGTAGACACTCTTCATTGTACAAATAAACATGGTAGAAATAACAGAGATAACATAATGTAGAAAATATAATGGAAGTGAAGGATCAGACTTCTCCATTGGCTAGTGTATGAGAGGATATTTCCTTCAAAACAAATACACAATTAAGACAGCAAATTTTACTTCTACTAATGATCCCAGTCATCTTGCTCTTTGACATTAACAGTAACCCTCTCTGTGAACATCAATTCCATAGGAATTATCATAGTTATTTTTAACATTATTGTGATTTCTATTTGCCAAATACCTCTTGTTTTTTAGGTTTCAGATTTTTTAAAATTTTTCTAGCTGCTGTTTTACCAAGGAGATACAGACCTCAGTTTCATTATTCCCTCCGTAAATAGGCTTTGTGCTTAATGGTTCTGTTAACCTCTTGGATGCTAAAGACGTCCCCTACACACTACTTCTCAATGAGTTGAAGACCTATCTGGCAATCATACCATTAAAACAGCAGGTAGATTATGGGAATTTTTTTTTTACAGTTTATAGCAACTCTCATCTCTCCTGAACACCGAAAAAGAAAAACACTTGATCAGTATGCATCCTCTTGCTCTCAGATACTAAGCAGGCTCATTATGCTTGAAATAAGTGCAGCTGAATTGCTTGACAGCTACCAAAAGTCCAGATCCACCTCCTTTCTTTAAAAATCAGCATACGCAGCCTTATTGTAATACAATGCAACTGAGCATCTGCACTGCTTCTTCAGCGAATTGAAGCAATTTATATTCAAATAAGGTAGAATAACAGCGCCTGCAACTAAAAGTAGCAGTAGGGGGTTATTAACACTGTAATGATCAGGGAGGTGTACAACGCTTTGTGAAACAATGCTATGCTCAGCTCTCTGGGCCATAAAGGGTTACAGCCTTTTGTTGCTAGATGTGGGTCTTGATAATG
Organism: Rhinophrynus dorsalis; assembly: GCA_037306005.1. Taxonomy (NCBI): domain Eukaryota; kingdom Metazoa; phylum Chordata; class Amphibia; order Anura; family Rhinophrynidae; genus Rhinophrynus; species Rhinophrynus dorsalis. The sequence continues at coordinate 362,567,092 of CM074723.1, read as the reverse complement.
TAAGGCGACTGGTAGAGTATAAGAGATACCTTTATTGGCTAACTGAGTAGCTTTAGACCTCAACATTAGGACTCTTGTTCAGGCAAGTTTAGAATGAAAGTACTGCTACTACGGAGGTTATACACTCATAACTTTAACATGGACAGAAAATTCTAATAGCTCCTATGAAACTTGTCTTTATGCCTCAGTTCACAAGATAACATCATCTTTAGTCAGTCTTGTATGTCATGATCATATAGGTGCACAAGTCAGTTACTGGCAGGACCACAGGACACAAACTATGTTCGCTGCACATGGTAATCTTATGCCCTTTAAGGGTCAGATAGGTGTGCAATGTATTGCTTTACAATGTGTTGAGCACCTCTCTGGAGCTGAACAAGTAAGCTAATGCATTCTGTCTGCTTCAGTTTTTTAAAAAAATGCCAGAAACTGTCATGTCTGCCTGCATGGACAAGACACGCAGGACTGGTTGAAGCAGATACCTCTTGAACACAAGTCACAAGGGGACATTTAACTGGGGCCAATAAGATTTTCTGGACATAGTAAGGTAACTGGGGTTTAGGTGGTATTACCACTCCTTTAACCATCTGAGTGCCAGAGGGAGCTGTAACGACCGGCACTTAAAGTGTTAACAAAATTATCTTGTTAGGTACACGTGGCATACCATACAAAAAAGTGTAGCACTACTGAGTCAAAGCAACTGCACCACAGAAAAATACAATTTTCCATGATTACCATTTATTGAAATGGGACTTTGCTCTACAATTCAGGGGTTAAATTTCCAACACACTGTTACCAGTTAAATCAATAGGAATTTTGCATTTGTCCCTATGGCGTATGCCTCAATTACTCCACCGTTCTTTGTGCATAAGGTTCTATGTCCCCTTATTCTCTTAACGTAAGCCACCCTGTTCAGGAACCGTTGTGGCATACAGCACAGTTGGGCATCTTTTGGCTCTCCGGCCATTACTGCACTGCAACTTCTATCATCATCATCAGGATGTTTTCTGGTTGAGGGTCATGGGAAATGTAGTCCAGCTCCATCTATTGTTGTAAACCTGCTTGTTTCATTAAACATAATAATATCTGATTGTTACAGCCCAGCACCTTATTATTTCATTAGGAATAAAATAAGGTACAGATATGGAGAACTAGAGAAAAAAAATAAAACACAGAAATAGTTATAGATTTTTTTTTTCTTTCAATACTTTGGGCCGTAACCCTTTGAGTGCCAGAGGGGTATGCAACGGTACCCCCTGGCACTCAAAGGGTTAACACTGTGAGTGCCAGACGGTTATCTAACCTGTTCGATATACCCTGGCCCTTGAAGTGTTAAGTACAAAACAAAAGACAGGAAGAGTATTCATGTCATTCAGTACATATTCATTTTATTTTACTCTCTCTATACTGTATATAATATTTCATTATAAATCAACACATACGGTAATAAAAATGTATATTCCTGCAGTGGATTGACAATGGCTCAAGATGAGGATATAGATGTATTATATATACACACACTAGTGTAAAAGCCTGTGTACATGGGCCAAGGTCCGAGTGATGTTAACGTTGTGTACCCCTCTGGCACTCAAAGGGTTAAGAGGCCGGTCCTGCTCTGCATATAGTTGCTGCCTCACTGGCGGTGCACGCGATTCAGTAATGCGCTGTAGAGACTGCCTGAACGTACTGAATGCTTCAGTCAGTCTCTACTGCGCATGACTGCATCGGACAAACATTCTAGCGTTTTATTATACAGGAGATATATATATATATATATATATATACACATATATATATATATATATATATATGTATAATTTTACCTCCTATATTGGGGGGCCTCATTGCATACAATTATAGTGGCAGCTTCAGAAAGTCATAAAACATTCCCAGGCAAAAGATGTGGAATGCTGAATCAAACCATCTGCACCATAGGGGACAAATGACAATTCATAACATTTCATGTTGATTTTAATGGGCCTTTCAATTCCCTGAATGCCAGATGTCTCCTACACACACTGCATCTTAAAGGGATAGTAATACTTAATATGCAAAAAAATATATATTGTAGTGTTTAACCCCCTCCGAGTAAAAAAAAAAAAAGGGTACTCTCATCGCTGAAAGGTGTTTATTCAAAAGTTATTACAGCTCAAAAGTTGAATTTTTTAGGTGCAATTCAACTTTGAGCTGTAATAACTTTTGAATAAAACACCTTTCAGCAGTGGGAGTTCCCTTGTTTTACTCAGGGGGGGATAAACCCTACGACATATTTTTTTTATTACAATTTAAGTATTACTATCCCTTTAGCGATTTGGAGACATCGCAAGCACAAAGGGAGTATGAAGCCCAGCTAAATCAATGTGAGATTTTACTTCTTATGCTGTAGTTGGTTAGCACCAGAATTGTATCGCTTATTATTTCTGCAGTGTGCACAAAAACAAAAATGGAGCAATTCTAGGGTAAACTGGCCATAGCATAAAGAATGAATATAAATCAGCATTGCTTTAGACTGAGCTTTTAACCCACTGAGTGCCAGAGTGGTACGGAACACATTGCAAAGCAATGCGTTCCATATCACTCTGGCGCTCAAAGGGTTAACCCCTTTGAGGGCTGGAGAGGTAAACAATGCATTGAATTACATTGGAGTTTCAGTTCATGACGTAATGTGGAGCCACAGAGAAGCATGAAGCGTGCCTGGAGTCAGGTATATAACCTTGGTCCTAGCAGTAAAAGAAATACTACTCATAACAATGTAATTAAACTTTTAGTAGATGTACTGATGATGAAAAACTATACATTATAGAGATTTTCCTCCAATAAATGGTGGGGATTTTACTACAGTTGGCATTGACACAAACTGTAGAAAGCTAGTGATAACGTAGTGCTGGTATATAAGAGAAAACACAAAAAAAGTACCAAACCACTCAAAGTGCACATATTCATAGTAATATTTAAGTGACGCATGGGAGTAACATTTTATACCTTTAACGCATAATCCTATATAATAATTTGCTAGGATGTTTGTCAGAAGCCGTCATGTGCAGTAGAGACTTCCCGAACCCACAAAATGCTGGGAGTTCAGTGCTGGGAGCATTCTGTGCTTTCGGGCAGTCTCTACAGTGCATGACTGCGTCGGCGGCAGGACGTAGAGCAGGACCGGCCTCTTAACCCTTTGAGTGCCAGAGGGCTTTGCAATGCGTTGTGTACCCCTCTGGTACTCAAAGGGTTAACATCACCCAGACCTTGGCCGGTGTACATGGGCTTTTACACTAGTAAGCATATAAATGACAACAACTTTCTAGTCTGTCAGGTATTTTTTTTTAAAGGGACCCAATCTCTGATCGCCTAAAACAACTATGGTGATTTTGAAACCACTTTCAAATCACTAATGTAGACATGAAATGCCAGCATGGTACGCCTTAACTAGCATAATCTATAGATGTAAAATAACTTAACCCTCTGAGTGCCAGAGGGGTACACAACTCATAGCAAAAAATGCCTGTTGTACCTCTCTGGCACTCAAAGAGTTAAAACTATTTTTAAATGCAAAATAGCTAATGAACCATACAGGTAATATTGAAAGCTCGTCTAAAATCACCAAAGTTAGTTTTAGGTTGATAGGAAACCTTTAATAGCACTGTAGCTGATCAAAAATAAACTTCTTATAAAAGCAAACAGCATGCCCAAATAAATCAAAGTTAAAGGGATAGTAATACTTAAAATGTAAAAATAAATATATTGTAGGGTTTATCCCCCTGAGTAAAACAAGGGTACTCCCACTGCTGAAAGGTATTTCATTCAAAAGTTATTCATTTTCAAAGTTGATTTTTTTAGTTGCACTATCACAGTGGCCTGAAATTTTACAGTGGCACTGTTGCTACATGATCCTATGGACAGCTCTGGTCCCGGGACCATAAATCTCCATAGGATGTTGTAGCAACAGCGCCACTGTACAATTTCAGGCCACTGTGATATTGCACCTAAAAAATTCAACTTTGAAAATTAATAACTTTTGAATGAAACACCTTTCAGCAGTGGGAGTACTTTTTTTTCCATTTTAAGTATTACTATCCCTTTAAGAGGACCGTATATTTTTAAAATTCAATTACAAGACATTTCGGCCGAAATACCTCACATTTACTTCAAAAGCACTAAAATAAATACTAATATGATCTATACAGAAGACACTCATTTCTTTGGGTAAACGGAGTATTTGCACGCCTCTCTGGCACTGAAAGGGTTAAGTGCACACTCATGGAGGGCACACAGCCTTGCTGTTAGCTTTTTTTGGGGGGACGAGGGACAGTTATATGGAAAAGGTATGTGAGGGAAACTTCTGTTTGGGTTTGGGAGGAAAATGTGCATTTTCTATGCAAAAAACTACTGTACAAACGCTACTGCAGTCAGCTACTAGTCTGTTACCTGAATCTTCTGGTTAGACAGCAACAGACTCATCCTATATAATAATTCTCTAGGATGTTTGTCAGAAGCCGTCGTGTGCAGTAGACACTGCCCGAACGCACAGAATGCTTGGAGGTGCAGGAATGCTGGGAGTTCTGTGCTGGGAGCATTCTGTGCTTTCGGGCAACTCTACAGTGCATGACTGCATCGGCGGCAGGGCACAGAGCAGGACCGGCCTCTTAACCCTTTGAGTGCCAGAGGGTATGCGTACCCCTCTGGCACTCAAAGGGTTAACATCACCCGGACCTTGGCTTGTGTACACAGCTTTTACACTAGTGTGTATACAGAAACCATTTCCCAACTTCTAATTCTGCTTTAGAAAGAGTTTTTTTTTTTTTTTATAAAAGGTGCGATGTGGGAGTGTCAGTGGGTGTGGCACCCAACAGACTAGCTCCCATGCAATTCTGCGCTCTAGGTAGAGTTACAATATGCGAACGTATGAAATGAACGTCACAATGGGGTATCAGCCAAATTTAACCCTTTGGCTGTTGGAAGAGTTAAAAAGATGCATTTCTCTTCCCACTGGCACTCAAATGGTTACACATCTGTGACAGAGTATCATAATCAATATTCACCACACTTAATGCCATGTGAAATCAATATACTCAACCCCTCTTTCAAATATACAAATGGGAACAAAATGGAGCAAATAAAGAAAAACAAAAAGTATCATTACACACAAGTTTGTCGCTCTTAATTTTACAGTATCTTATGTGTGTGAAAGAGAGCAAAAGGAGCAAGATAGAGATGGATACAGGAGGAACAGATACCATCAAGAGACAGCAAACCTGATGCCAGCTGCAACCCACCTACCTTCATTTATATTTGTTATTATTGTATTACAGTCAAACTCTACACTGCCTCCGCTGGTACTTCCGGGTGCACCAAGTCACCTTATCACAGTGCACCCAGACAAATTAGAAGAACATACCTCCCAACATTTCAAATGGCCGAAGGAGGACACTCGTTACTGAGATTTTTTTAGGTTATTTCATAACCTATTGTGTAACTGAATAAATGATTTAAAGCAACACCAAAATATTTATTTACACAGACTAATTTAACACATATACTGTAGTATAACCAAACACTAATGTGAGTTTTATTGCTGTGGAGCAATGTGATACACTTCAGTCTGATGTCCGAAAAAGAGGGACACCAGGGTGGGAAAGAGCAACAGAGGGATTTGGGTCTCAAAGAGAAAAACTTGGGTGGTATGGAAGAGGCAGTGTGCAACCGATGGTTCCACACTGGAAGTGACTATAGCATGGGGCCCCACCATCACTACCTACAGAAAATCTAAACTGATAGTGTAGGTATTGGGGGGCCCATTTTGACACAGAAGCCCATCTGCACTGAAGGTGCCTTTTCTACGCCACATACCCTTAAGCTTTGGTCATAGAGGCCCCAACAAGCCATAAATGCCAAATCTTTGAGAGGGCCCCTAAATCCGTTAAGGTCTCCCTGCACTGCAGAGGCCTCTACTATGCCTCTGTACCTGGGTCTGCCCTGAGACCAATACAAAGAACAGATTTGTATATCACTGTGAGTGGCTAAGAGTCAGTAACAGCATTCCCCAAGTTTGCTAGCCAGTTACAGACATTCAGTACATATTGTCAGGTAATGATAATAATTTTCTGATGGCAGAAGTAATTTCTACTAGTCCAGGGTTGAATAGGGAAACCTTAATCTGAGCAGACTTTCAGGAGACATTACCAGGGACAAATTTCCTCCAGGAACAGACGGGGCGATGTATAAAACTGGAGTTATAAATAAAGTGTCTGTAAAAGTGTCTCAAAGCAACATAAGTAAATGTATAAACATCTAGTGACATTATGTTAAGCGCTAACTCCAGTTAGTTGACTTTTTGAAAAGTGGAGCAGAAATGGTCTTGGCCAAATAAGAACTGTGTCCCAGTGTATTTATAAAGAAATTTGCTAATAGAGCCAAATATAAAGGCTGTTTTAGGGATTAAATAGTAATAGTAGATAGTAATGTTTCATAATAAAAGCAGCTGTAATTAATCATCATAGTATTTGGACTTTGGAGAGCGTTATTTAAATTCTGTCAGAGTTGTAGTTCAAGAGTAATTGAATGAAAAAGTATCCCCCTCCTGCCCCTTTACTGATGTAACCCGGCTCAGCTTAGAGCAGCAGGGAATGTCCAGGTAGATTGCAGAGAGGTACAATCTTCAATTAAGATAAGGGAAAAAGCTGAAAAACCTGTCAAGGGGGGCAGGGTTTTCACTGTTCTCACAGTAAGAATATTGACCCTTGATGTGAGCTGTCTGGTTTATGGACCTGATTCCACATCTGAGGAGTGGGGGCTTACACTAGGTAAAAGGGGCGGGAGGGGGAAACTTTATCATTCAATTACTCTTGAACTACAATGCTCAAAGTAATGAAATAACACTCTGTATGGCTCAAATACTTAAGACTAAATAAATAAATACTATAAAGACCTGGACCGTCATGGATTGTTATACCCTTAAGGACTCATGACGGTCCTGGACCGTCATGGAATTCCAGGCTGCCCGCATGGCTGCACGCTGTTCGGCGAGTCTGGAATCGGATCCCGCAAAAAAAAAACAAAAAAAAAAAAAAAAGCTCCGTGGTCCTTAAGGGACCGCAAAGTACGTGCGTGGCCGGTCCTTAAGGGTTTAATTGAAGTATATAGTGACAGCTAAATACATTCGCAGGTGCAAATTTTCTCTGAATATTCTCAGACATATTTCTAAACTTCACTTTACTTCTTTATAAATATGACCGAGCATGGTGAATTTTAGCGACAATTCATAAGTATACACTAAGAAGGTTTTTTATACATCCTCCACAGAGTTTGTAATCAGGGTAGGGTCCTCTGATAAAGGGGACATATGGTCATTCTACTGTATATGACAAATTCAAAAGTATTTTCACTTCCAGAACATAAAACAAATGCCAAAATAGAACACTAATCTGCCATTCTAAAAGACATAGGGTCTTGTGCAAATAAGAAAAGTGGAACAAACCAACCTCACCATAGGGGACAAGTAACAATTCCCATAATGTCACATTTAATTGGGGTTTTTAATGCAATGAATGCTACAGAGGTATCTGCAATGAGTTGTACACTTCTCTAGCACTAAAGAGGTTAAAAGTGAGTTAAATTGGATGGTTGCCTCCAGTCCCTCTCTGAGACAATTAATAGCTAAGACTAACCAATAATAACGGATGTTTCGTGCTATAGCTGTATGTGTGGAATTTTCTTTGTAGTGGTTAGAGCAATTTATGAAGTAGGTGGTTTGGGTGGTGATGGGGGTGCTGCAGGGGTCCAGGTGACTGTAATGGGGTTGTACAACATTTTCTTTGATTTTTACTTTATGTTATGTTAGAGAGGCTTGCTCCTTCTTGCCACTGTTTTTTTATTTATTTTTTTGTTATTTTGTTGTCTCTTTACTTATGCAAAACTTCAATAAAAAGTTTTCTTAAAATAAAAAAAAAAAATAATTAAAAAACTGGGTTAAACACCATTTAAATCAATAGGGATTTTTATTTCTCCCCAAAGATGCAGCTAGTTTGCCCCAGAATCGATCTTATTTTCTTCTATGCAGATATAAGGTTTCCATATCAACCCTTTAACCCCTTAAGAACCCATGACGTGCCAGGACTGTCATGGGTAAACTTCCCTTAACGACCAGTGACAGTCCTGGCACATTATGCAATTCAGGGGTCCCCACGTGGCAGGGCCCTTGATTCCAATGCACACAAAAAAAAAAAAAAAATGCTCCGTAACTCTTAACTGATGGCCATGCGGCCGGTAGTTAAGGGGTAAAAACTGGACACATAAGGCCGTATTTTCTAAAAGAAGGGTGGAGAATTTCTGGGGCAAAGCATTTGCACTATAGGGGAGAACAAAAGATTCCCATGGATTTAAATGGGGATTTTAACCGCTTGAACGCAGCAGAGATTATTCAAGGGGTTAAAATCCTCACTTAAAACCATGGGAATTTTTAGTTCTTTCTTATAGTACAATTGTTTTGCCCCAGATCACCTCCACTTTTCTTCTGAACATAGGGCCTATAGATGCTGCATCTATACATGGCAACCATTGTCTCACAGTAAAAACTACTGCAGTAGGCATTCTGAATGTGTCCATTTTTTTTTTTTTTTTAATATGTTTGTTGAAAGATAACAGTACAATACAGAAATAGAAAACTAGGGAAGGAAGGGAGAGAAAGGAAATTAAGAGGAGGGGGAGACTGAGGTACAATGGCACATGGAGTAAAACATGAACAACGTACATAAACATTGAACAGAAACATATACTAATTAATTAATTAAAGGGATAGTAATGTTTAAAAGCAGCTCCAATTAATCTTCATAGTTTTTGGGCCATGGAGAGAGTTGCAGTTCAAGAGTAAATGAATGATAAAGTATCTCTCACCCCTTTTACTGATGTAACACTGCACACCTTACAAAGGAAAGGTGGCTTGCAGAGAGGGACGATCTTTAATTAGCATAAGGGAAACACCTGTCAAGGGGGGCAGGGTTTTCATTGTTCTCACAGTATGAAGATTGTCACTTGCTGTTAGCTGTCTGGTCTGTGGACCAGATTCCACACCTGAGGGGAGGTGGCTTGCACTAGGTAAAAGGGGCGGGAGGGGGATACTTTATCATTCAATTCAAAATACTATGACAATTAATTGGAGCTGCTTTTATTTTGAAACATTACTATCCCTTTAAGGATGCGGCTGCAGGAATCGTAGCAAGGACAGAACACTATTTGAGCCAAGGGGCCCAGTCAGCACAGAAAGAACGTGAAGTCTTAGGAAGTTTAGAAATGCATCGTTCCAAGGACATAACAGAGTCAACCATAAAGGGATAGTAATGCATTCAAATAGATGTGGCTATGATTAATGTTTCTATATTATGGGTCTTGTAGTTCAAAAGTAAATCAATTTAAAAGTATCCCCTTCCCGCTCTTCTGCAGATGTGGAATCGGGTCATTTGGCCAGACAGCTCACAGTTAGGGACAATCTTCTCGCTGTCAGCATAATGAAGACCGGAGGGCAGGATTTTCATTACACTCACTGAAATTTGTCCCTCACTGTGTGCTGTCAGGACCAGCTGGGGGGCATATAAAATGTATTTACTTTTGAATGTGTACAGAGCTACATGACCCATAATATAGGAGAATTAATCGGGGCTACATGTATTTGAATTCATTACTATCCCTGTAATCTTCCAGTACAGCAAAGTGGGAGCCGTGTCACATCACCATTTAAGCAGGATACACATTTTTGCCACATTAAAGGAAATGAAAATACAATTCAGTAAGAGTGCCATTCTTCATAAGACATGTGTCCAGTTTTAACCCTCCGAGTGCCAGAGAGGTAGTCAATGCATTGCTTTTGGATCCCAAAGGGTTAAGGGAAAATCTAGCAAACCCATAAGGAAGGAGCATGGGAGCTACCAAAAAAGAAAAACAGAAACATGCAAGGAAAATATAAAAATCTCATACGTGAGGGTTTACCTGCCTTTATAAAGGACACTCATTGAGGAACAAATTGATATTGATATGTTCAGATTTATAAATGGATATACTACAATCATCATCATCATCATATAAAGGCCCTTATGCAGGAAATTACTGAGGTGCAATTATGAAGCAAACTAACTGCACCACAGGGTACTAATACCAATATCCAATAATTTAAAGGAGTAGTAAACTTATGAAAACATATATATTGTAAACCTGTGTTTTTCCCATGAGTAGTGCTCTCTAGTGGCCAAATCCCAATTATTCTGTTACATTCTAATGGAGAACAAAGTCAGCGACAAACAGTTCTCCATAGAATGTGATAGAAACTGCTGAGTCACAGCTTGTCAGTTAGAACAATCAGGAAGTAAACACGGTAAATTCACTTCCTGATTATTTTCACCTGTTATAAATTTTGAATATAACAGCAGACAGCAGTAAGAGTGCCCTTATTTTACTCAGCAGGCAAAGCCTTATAACATATAGGTTTTCATTAAAAAAAAAGGTTTATTTACCTTTAATTAGGCCTCTCCAGCATTCAATCAATTAAATGGGAATGTTAGTAGTGCTTATTCTCTGGCTTGCTGATATCTGTCCACTTTGCACTCTGTTTCATCCACTTCCCACCCATTTAGGGGTAAACCTAATCACACTCATCTGATTAAGCCTCGTTTACATTTGCAATGCAAATCACCATATACTTTCAGACACTCACACCTTACCCTTTTTAATACTATTACATAGTAGTTAGTTTAGGTTGAAAAAAGACTTGCGTCCATCAAGTTCAACCCTTTTCCTATTCCTGTTTAGGCTGATGTACTAAGAAGAACAGTAGCAATTCCGGTGCAAACCACTTTCACCAAAGAGTACAAATTAAATTCATTATTTCCATTAAATTTATTGGGGCTTATAACCCTTCAGTGGCAGAAATGAGTGCACTGTGTTGCTTCTCATCCATTTGTATTTACATACATATTAATAGGAGTTTGGTCAAACCAGTCCAATATAATGATACTGTCATTATATCTTTATATAATAGAAATGTCATTCACTGGAGAAGGGGTGGACAAACATCGAGTTGTTAGTTTTTGGAGACTACACGGAATTAAGTTAAGAAAACCTGTGTTTCCAGCTATTTATTGAATGAGAACCTAATTGTGGCTTTAACTATATATATTTGCAATAGAAGCAGGGTTTTATCCATGGTCAAGAAGGTTCCCAGATGTTTAGATAGAGAGCTAGACTGATCAGTAGATGGCTACATATAGTTGGATGATTATTTGTTTCTGCCAAACACTCCGGAGCAGCAGTAGGGAGAGGTTCTGCAAATTCCTCCCTAATACAGTCTGCAGGATACAGGACTGGGGCAGGTGTTTTGTACAGGAAACACTAGAGTGCAGAGCCCACATCTGCTCACAACTAAATCACTGAAGGGACCTAGCCATCTAGTGACTGTTATGGTCAGTGATTTGTACACGAGTAACCAGGGATCAAAGCCCCCACTCACTCATGTCCAGTGGCGTAACAATAGGGGTCGCACCTGCTACCGGGCCCGTCACTCTCAGGGGCCCGGCCGCCCCCTGCGACACCCTCGCCACCCGCCCGCAGCACAGCTGACGTCCCGACAGCCAGCGCTCGAGTAATGCAGAGCGCTGGGAGATGACATAATCTCCTAGCGCTCTGCATTACTAAGGATCGCGCAGGAGCATGTCACACACAACGCTAGACCACCAGGAGGTAGGAGGACGGGGGTCAGTAGGGGCAATGTGGCGATGGGGGCATTGTGGAGATTGGGGGGAAATGTGGAGAATAAGGGGCATTGTGGAGATTGGGGGGAAATGTGGAGAATGAGGGGCATTGTGGAGATTGGGGGGAAATGTGAAGCATGAGGGGCATTGTGATAGGGGCATTGTGATGGGGGCATTGTGGAAAGGGCAATGTGGAGGTGGCCAATGTGGTTGAGGGGGCCAATGTGGTCTGAGGGGGGCCCGTGGCAATTCTTGCACCAGGGCCCCGTAGCTTCTAGTTACGCCTCTGCTCATGCCCACATCACTGTACAAATCTCTGCTCCATTACACGTATCTAATCTTCTCCTCCTCACTCACACAGTCACCAACGTCACTCACATTCTACGTCTCTCCTGTACAATGATGAAAAATGACCTCTCCCAGCTCTCTCCCACACAACAGCTATCTGTCTCTTCCCAGCTCTATCCTGTACAACAGCTATCCGCCCCCTCACAGCTATCAGCCTCTCTCAGCTCTCTCATACAACGGTTATCCACCTCCTCCCAGCACTCCCATCCAACAGCTAACTGCCCCTTCCTAGCTCTCCCTCATATAAAAGCTATCCACCCTGTCCCAGCTCTGTCCTGTACAACAGCTATCCACTTCCTCCCAGCACTCCCATCCAACAGCTAACTGCACCCTCCTAGCACTCCTTCATACAAAAGCTATCAACCCTGTCCCAGCTCTCTTGTATACACAGAGAGTGACAGTGCCAGAGCCTTGATGCTCCTGAGATCCAAATACTACTGAGGAGGAGGTCAGAGTACCAGTAAAACACCTACAATAGGGGTAAGAAAAGTCATGCCAGTCAGTTCTTGCTGGACTACAATTCTCATCAGGATGATGAGATCTGTAGTCTAACAACAGTCATCCCCTGCCCTACAGTTTACATAGATCAGCTGATATGCATGAAGCGCTAAACTGGCTGGGAATAGTGAAGGTCCCAGGAATCAGCTCTGTCTGTGGGACTATTGAGCTTGTTTGCTGGAATCGCTCAAACCTTACAAATGAAATAATTCACTTACTTATTATCAGTGATCATCCTCTCAGCTGAAACAATTTCAAAATATTTTTACACAGATAAAACCTTGCTTCTATTGCAAGCGTATATAGTTAAAGCCACAATATCATTATATTGGACTGGATTGACCTGGCCCAGATTAATTTGTATGTAAATACAAGTGGATGATAAGCAACACACTGCACTCCTTTCTGCCAATGAACGGTTAAAAGACCCAATAAATTTAATGGAAATAATGGGTTTAATTATGGAGAAAGTGGTTTGCACCAGAATTGCAACAGTTCTTGTTAGTACACCAGCCTAATAGTACATATATATATGTGTTAAATAAGCTAAAAGCAAATCGAAAAAGCATGACACGCTACATCTGCCATCAGAATGCCTCTGTTTACAAATATATGAAAAATATGTGAGTAAAACAAGAACACAGAAAAGCTGATTCTATGTTTTGAACAATATTTGTGTTGTGTGTCATAGTGGAACAGCTGCTTCCAACAGGCTGAGCAAATCCAAACAAGCCTGAAACCATACTGTGATCATAAGGTGTCTGTGTGGAAGACATGCATTTTTTTTCCTTCCCTTCTTATTTTAACCCTTTAACCCCTTCTCTGCATGTGTGTGTGTGTGTGTGTGTTTGTGTTGTGTGTGTATATACACATTATATATATAACACTCCAGGACATACTTGAAAACGAGAGATGACAACTTTTTTGTCAGCAGAACCTGTACTTTTATAAGATGCCAATGGTTTGTTAAGGACACCTATCATAAGAGAAAAGCAACCCAGAATTAAATAAATAAATAAATATATATATATATATATATATATATATATATATATATATATATTTATTTATTATTATTTTTTTTTAATTCTTAATGACACTGTGGAAGTGGATTCTTTCTTTCTACATAGTAAATGGATATGGCTCTACATTTGGCACAAATTCACATTTCCAAAACACCAAAACCACAGCTGTACATGTAGGCCTTCGTATAAGAACTAGCAACTGAAAATTAGAAGTAAACATTTTCATTATTTTTTACACTTTGCACCACTCTGCATTTTGGGCAGCAAACTAAGTGACAAAGAAACAAAGACCCCCCAAAAGGCTTTATATTCTGAAAAGTACGTATCTGTGTTTCTATCTGCTTTGAGAGCTCTAGAAGATGGTGGTTATAGCAAAAATTATTATTTTTTTTAAATATGTTCACTATATCCATACCTCCCAACATTTCAAATGGACAAAGATGGACACTTTGTTTAGGAGGTGCTGATGGGGGCTTGACTGGCCGGGGAGCATAATCAAGAATTTGTAGGTTATTTCATGACCTACTGACACTTTTTTGTGTAACTGAATATAGGAAAACCAAAGTATTTTATTTGTACAGACTCATTTAAAAACACATATACTGAAGTTTAAACAAAAGTTAATGTGAGTTATATTGATATGGAGCTATATGATACACTTATATATACACATACCACGCAGTCTGATCTCCAAAATGAGGGACACCAGGGTAGGAAAGAGGGAGAGAGGGATTTGAGTCTCAAAGAGGGACCCTTGGGAGGTATGACTATATCAAATATACTGAAATATTTTAAAACATGTAATTTCATATCAGAATAATTAGCTAGACTCCTCCTGAGTACAATGGTCACTTTTAAAATGCCGCATGCTAAACAGTGTGTGACTACACAGCACATTCAGCATGTTGCCATGATTAAAAGGGTAACATGAGAATCTCGCACTGCAGGACAGCATGAGATTCTCATGTCGCAGAATGAAACATCGCCATCAATGTATGAAAGAACATTTGAGCCCTCTATGGCAGCCAGTGATTCAAGATTATCAAATATGCACATCACAGGGCACATATCATTCACAGCATGTAGAGGAGCGCAGAATTGTTTGTTTGTATGTGTTTTCACATTTGGGTCTAGGCCCAATGTTAGGGGGATTGGAGAGTCCTCTTATTTCTTGCTGCTATCTATTTCTTGTTGTTATCTATATCTTACTGTCTTTATATTTATTTGTATTTGTTATATGGATATTTTATGATGAGTTAGCGCTGTGAGCTCTCTTTTTTCTTTTTCTAGTGATTCAAGTTTGAACACTGTAATGCACTAACACAAATGAAATGAAATACCTTCTGCTCTCTGCCACCTGTCTACAGTGAAGTTGGCTATAAAGAACTGGCACCGCTTGTCCAAATCTACCTCGCATGCAAGTATAGCAGTTCCCGGCTGTCAGTCCGAACAGAGAGGCATCAGGAATGAATGCAGCCCGTGTAATCCGTGGACAATCCCACAGTACAGGCTGAGAACAGAGGGGAAAAGTTACTGATTTTGAGATTCCTCTTTGATTCTGGAGAAAGGCTGTAGGGGGAGCGACTGCACTTACATCTTGTCTCTGTCTTGCCAGAGCCAGGGGAACTGCACACAGACTGCAGCCTGGCAAAGGACTCTGAGAAAGAACGGACAGGACACTGAACATGGAGCTGCCTGGATTTTGGGCTACTGTGCCAGCCTGCTCTCCCCCAACACAGGGAGAACCAAGTCCATCACATCTTCCACAGGCTGGGGTAGAACATATCCTGCCCGATGTGCTTATCCAGAATGTATTTCATTTAATTGTTAGTGCATTACGGTCTTCAAACTTGAATTACTGGCTGCCATAGAGGGTGCAAATGTTCTTACATACATTGATGGCGATATTTCATTCCGTGACATAAAAGGATACCAGTATAATGCCACCCCACGATATTGGTTGCCATGAGCTCAACACTGCGCTTACCCAAATATTTCTGTTTTCTTGTATTATATGAAAGAAGACATGCTTACACTAAAATGATTGTAAATACCAATACATGAGGAAAAGAGAGGCAAGTAATAACACTATGGAAAAAAGACAACCAGACATCACTAAAAAGTGGTCATTTGACTTTCTGAACCTAGAGTGATGTACAAACATGTTTCCAGAAATGGCACTATAGGGTTTCTTTATTATTTTTTTTTTTACTTTTCCACCACAAAGAACCCAGAAAAATGGTATGCGATAACATAAAGCACTGGGTGCCAGGAACACAAAACTGCAACTACAACAACCTAGTTTTCTTACATTGTTTTAAACAGGGCATGCTTTTACTAAAATTAATTTAAAAACAAAAAAGTCACAAGTCAGAACATTTTGAAGAGAAGATAACAGGCCACATGTAATCTTTCTTTCTAACACTAGGCTGGGGTACACAAATGTTTGCAGAAGGTTGAAATGTAGGGAATATTTAATTATTTATACATTTTACCCTCTTCATAGACACTAACATTTTTGAAAACTAAGGATTGTCTTGTGTATTCAGTAGCTACTGTCCTTCCCAGAAAAATGGATCCCCACTGTTGTGAACTGACATACTGTAGGGAGGTGCCAAGAGCACTAAATTGCACCTATCACAATCTTTTTGTTTCTGTACATATTTTGGTGTAGGACATGCCTGCATAAAAATGTTTGTAATAACTGCAAACTTGAAGAAAAACGTAGATAAGGAACATGAATTTGGAAATCATACAACCAGCAGCAACTAATGAAGCGTCACTTGCACTTTTAACCTTAGGCCAGTGTGCACAAACGTTTCCAGAAGGTAGAGTGATATAATATAAATAGATATAGTTATATTTCCACCACTTCAAAGATGCTAAAACTGTTTAAAAGTAAAGAAAGTCCCACTGTATTAAGTATATACTATCTTTGTACACAACTGAATGAAACATTATATATATACATAATCAATTATTGATATGAAGATATGCCAAGAAAGCAATTTACATTGCACCTCTACATAATAACGGAACAGTAATACCTAAAAACAGATTAGTATAATAAATATTACATGCCCCTATATTGTTATTCATGGACACTCTTACTTACATTTATAATATACTGCAAATGATGAGTCAACAAACTATAGTTAAAAACAGTTTCATGAATTTTAATGTAGGCATACAAAAATCTGCATCACTGCACAATTCAAACATCATGGCCAACCCGTTCAGATATAGCTACAAATGACAATGCGACCTGACACAATTCAATGATCATGTCCCCCTTGTGTTTTCCAGTTGACAATATTGTTGATGTTGCTGTAACTTAGGCATGTCATGAAGCACGCCACAGCTAAAGACACAATGGTAATGTTCCAAACAGCTAACAGCTGATCTGCACAGCTGACAATCTTTACACCCATCTTATCTGTCACCCATGTGACCCATTTCTGTGAATCTGTAATGATTAACATATCTCAGACACCTTATTTCTTGTGGTGAATTAAAGAGCTTTAAAGGTGCAATCCAATAAACTAAAAAGGTGCAATTCTGCAACACAGTAAAAAAAAAAACAAAAAAAACCTTTGATTTAAATTGTGATTTTAAACACTCAAATGGGTCAGACACATCTCCACTATTCAAGAGGTTAAAGGCCCCTTTAAATAACAGGGATTCTTGGGAATGTTTTCTTTCCTGTGGTGCAGATGGTTGCTTCCAGAACTGCCTATATTTAGTTTACTGAATTGCACCTTAAAGGGATAGTAATGTGCCCCTATGACCAACTCTGCAATGCTTCTTTATAGTGCATACAACTGATAGGTTTCGTTAGTAATGCTAACAAAGTAGATATGTTGCTACAACACTATAATCTGTGAAACATCCCTCATGTCATTGAAAATCAAGGCCCTCACCATTGGTATTTTGAATTTGTACAGGTGCACAATCCCAACAGGTTCTCTAGACCTGTATGCGAACACTGAAACAAGGAAATGGATAGCACTCCAGAGTCGAAACTTGCAACAGCAAGCTTCATAAAACAAATCTTTATTGTTGAAAGATATTAAAATCCTCAGGATGGCATATATAACCAGAGGTGGAATAGATGATACATGCTCCCATAAACGACCTCTAGAGTGCTATCCATTTCCTTGTTTCTACGTGAGTAATACTGAATTTGCTGTAAATACCATGGATTAATATTATGAATTATCTCCCTCACGCCCCTTATACTTACGTCATCCTCCAAGCCTTGTTGCTGGAAGCGGATGGCAATGTGGGACAATCTTTTTTGAGTATACAGAAAAACTTGCCCTCCTTCTTCAAGGGGGGCAGGGTTTTCTGTATGCTGAATGACTGCAGATTGTGCCTCGTAGCTCTCTGTCCGGTTAAATGATTGCAGATCTCAGGGATGTGGCCTTGCATTATGAAAAGGGAAGTGAGAGGGATAATTCATAATATTATTTCACAGGATTTATAGCGAACGCAGCATGACTAATGTAACCAATCAGTTGTATGCTCCATAAAGAAGAATTGCAGCATTGTTCATAGGGAAACATTACTATCCCTTTAAGTCTCCTCCATCACCATGTTCTTACTTCATTATTGTGCAATGTGTGCTATTTATATACATCTAATTTACCATTTACTCATATTCATGGGCAAACATATGTAACAGCATACAAAATATTGAAGAGATTATTTCTAATAGCCTCCACACTTACCTTTTAATGGCCCTTATGCCTTTGTTCAAGAAAAAGCATCTTCAGTCAGTCTATAGAGGCAGACATAACAGTTGCTAGAAGGACCACAGGACACAAACTCCACCCACTTCACATGCTAATCTTTACCTTTTGATTGCTGTTAAGGACCAGATGACTGCGCAAAAAGTTGTTTCACAATGTGCTGCACACCCCCTTGGCCAATGAAAGGTTAATTGAGCTAATGCACTCGGGCTACTTCATTTAACCCTTTGAGCACCAGAGGGATGCACAAATGGATAAAAAAGCTGTCAGATTGAAGTCATTATCTCTTGAATCAAGGCACAAGGGAAAACTTCCTGGGGCTATTAAGATTTTCTGGCCATACCAAGGTAATAGGGCATTTTTAGGAGGCGTTAGTTCTCATTTAAATTAGCCAGGACATAAAGGGGCAAAAGTGGTTACAAATAAAATGTATGTCAGGTGACATTTCTTTCATTTCAAGAGCCCTTTATAGCCCATTCAGCTTCCTCTTCTACCATTCACTGGTCTTTGTATAATTTTGTTTCACTCTATTGCTCCACCCCCACCACAGCTCAACAAAATGACGTGTTTAATGCCATGTTAAGATGCCATAAATAGACTGGCATATAAACACACTGTGGCCAGATCAACAGCACATCATATCCAGACTCTTTTTTTAGTAATCTGTGCAAATTAAACTGACGTTGCTTATGGAATGAAAGAAGCATTTACATTTACAGCAAAGGTCAAGTGAATTTAAATATTTTGGTTTGCAAATTGCTTCAAATTAAGCACACGCAAGCCCAGAATCCCACATTCATATACCAATTCATGTGTGCTGCATCTGCACTTAATGTAAATGCATGAGCCGAACAGAGCTCTCTTGGAGTATGAAAAGCATAAAGTCAGTTAAACTAGTATTAAAAATGATTAAATAAGCATCACATGAACGGCACGATTTAAAGGTTAACCCTAGAAGGCATTGCTGTTCTGCTGCATTTGCATTGCATGCGTGCACCAGTGAATTGTAACTATAATACATTTGGCCTAACTCCATTAAACTGTGTTAGTCCAACAGAGACTTGACTTCACCTACAACTCTTTAGATTGTGGAGTAATAATAACCCTTTCTTTGTTAGGACAGGCTAAATAAAGTCACAATGCCTATACTTTTTTCTTCAGCATTTAACCCTTTTCTCTTAATTTTCTAACTACACTATCTAAACTACCAGGTACTCTTTCTAGAAAAATAGGGTTAGTGGTACAGTGTGCAACTAACCTTGCTGCTCAAAAGACTAGTGTCAGAGATGATTTTCAGGCAGGTCATGCCAGGTCCGTGACCCATAACCTCTTATCCGTGACTCTGTTCATTCTATTTGCCACTTTGTCCACCAGAAGGGATGTATTCCCCATTAGGCAGAGTAGGCACCTGCCTAGAGGATGAAGTTTTGAGGGGTGCCTCAGCTATGCTAGTAGGTGTGTCCAGTAGAACTTCAAGATCGCTGCATGATTTTAAATACAACTTTACTAGCTTTTATTTAACCTCTTAGATGCTAGAGAGGTCTCCAACGCAAGGGTTTTCTTTGCTAGGGAACAGTGGATGGGACTGTGGGTGGGGTTATGTAAGGAGTAGGCTGTGCAGCCATGGTAGAACTAAGGGTACCTAGGGGTGCCTGGGATGTAAATCCAGCACTGGTGGCCTGGTACCTAGAAAATCATCCCTGCTTCCAGCCCCCACCTTCTCACAGTATATAGAATCCACAGCAACCAGAATACTGTGATTATGTCCAGAGAACCCATTCAGTTTGATTAGAGGCAAGCACTGATCAGCAGAGCTACACAGCTAGCCGATAAGCGTTCCTATTAGAATGCTGGTAGAGTCAGGAAAGATCCCACTGGCATACAGAAGACATGGCTGGCTGGGGATGATGGGCATAGCTGGGAACTCTTTGGATTTGCCCCGGAGGCCCCAGTTTTGGATACTAATTACCGGGTCTCCGGGGAAGACGAGTTTTAAAGCAATCTCTGCATACTTCTGCTGCTTCCCAGTGTGTGTCTCCCACTACCTGCCTACTTCTCCTCCTTCCCCAGCCTACTCCAGCCATGTATTTTAAACCCTGCCCACTACTCCTGCTTAAGCCCTGCTCCCTTTTTGACGTGCATCGCTTCATTTTTCTACCCCCAGCTGTACAACAGGTCTCCCCTCTGGGAGTTCCCAGGTAGGATGATGCCCCTGTAAGGGCCTTGGGTTGACCAACACTGGTGTAGATAGTAATGTAGACAGTGTAGTAAAATGAAAAATGGCTAAATGTAGGGAAAATAAAGTATAGGCAATTTGACTTTACCTATTCTGCCCCAACAGGTCCATAATGGTGGTGGTGGTGGAGAGGAGGAGTATATTTCCTACATGCACATTCTGGTGGGAAAAACCCATTAAACAAATAATGATGCAAACAAAAAAAAATTAGCTACTCAAAAGGGCTTTTTTGGTCGTTTCCTCCCATTTAGATTTTAAAAAAGGAATTTCCCACCTGTGTCCCCTCCACTAGAGGTGTAATAGACACTATCACACGTTTTTCTAAGCCAAGACAGGAGCAAATTCGAGTTACAATGTTGTGCTGTATAAGTCCCATTTCCCTGAGAGCATTCCGTGCACTTAAATGGGAGCATAACATGCATAAAAATAGCAGCACAGAGTACAAAGGACAACTGATTAGGTGCACCTAAAAGGAAGTAAAATAGTCACGTGTATAAGTGCAGGGAATACAATAAGTGGTTTATTAGTTGCACAGTGTGGATTGTGAAAAAATGAACACAAATGTTTGCTACATTGGTAGTTTGGGCTTTTATTTTTCTCTAAATAATTTACATCCATTTCCATACCTGGGAACGTCTTTGATTTAAGCTCCAGAAGTGCTAACAAAGGCTGGATGGGAGTGACTAAATGACATCACATTACACTGTGGGTGGGGCTTAATCTGGTAACATATATAGTAACATACTAGATAAGGCTGAAAAAAGACATGCGTCCATCAAGTACAGCTCATGCCAAAAATACCCCTGTTGATCCAGAGGAAGGCAAAAAAAGCCCTCTGGAGCCATTTCCAATCCAGTCCCAATTGTGTGTGCGTGTGGGGGAATTATTCCTTCCTGACTCCAACTGGTAGTCAAATAGTTTCCCGGATCAATATCCTATTTGCTTTGAGGCCATTTGTCATCATTGTTAATATTGTTCTGTGCTAGATAGGCATCCATTGCTTTTTTGAATGCGGTTGCATTTTCTGCAAGCACAACATCCCGAGGAAAAGAATTCCATAGCCTTACCGCCCTTACTGTAAAGAATCCCTGCCTTTGTTTTAGTCGAAAGCGCCTTTCCTGAAGTCTTAATGGATGATCTCTTGTTCTTAGCTCAGCTCTTTGCATAAATAATTAATTGGATAGTTCTTTGTATTGTATTGTATTTGTAAATGGTAATCATATCACCCCTTAGACGTATCTTCTCTAATGTAAACAAACCCGGTTTGGCTAGTCTCTCTTTGTAACTCAGATCCTCCAGTCCCTTTATCAGTTTTGTTGCACGTCTCTGCACCTTTTCCAGTTCAGTAATGTCTTTTTTTAGAACAGGCGCCCAAAATTGTACTCCATATTCTAGATGAGGCCTAACCAAGGATTTATACAGAGTTAGGATAATATTAGCATCCCTTGCTTCTACACCTCTTTTTATGCAGGCTAGTACTCTATTTGCTCTTGCAGCAGCTGAGTGACTATGCACACTGCTGTGAAGTCTATTGTCTATCAGTACTCCTAAATCTTTCTCTAATGAGGAGTTCTCAAGTTGTTTCCCATTTAGAGTATATGTAGCAAGTTTGTTTCTACAGCCCAAATGCATAACCTTACATTTATCTACGTTAAATGACATCTGCCACTTTTCTACCCATTCATTTAGTTTATCTAAATCCTTCTGTAGGGAAAAAACACCCAGCTCTGTATGTAATGGCATAGTGGCATCAGCAAAGAATGAGATGCTACTTTCAATTCCCACTTCTAGATCATTAATAAACAAATTAAAAAGCATTGATCCCAGGACTGGTGGGTGGCATTAGAGAGGAGAGTGGGCTGGATTTGTCCTTAGAGTGAAATTAAAACTTTATAATCACACTATAATTAGCCAGTACTTCCTGGTAAGATGTGGCAGTTTGGAGGGACAATGGGATGTTAGTATTTGTGCCAGCCAGTACTGGCTAATTACATACACTGATAACTAAATAAAGCTAAATATCTTTAAAATATAGTTTTAAACACAGAAAGGCCACCATAAACATAAGTGATTTGGAAAGTGGTTTCAAAATCACCTGCGTTGTTATAAAGTGCGAGTTTCACTTTAAAGTCGGAAGAATAAGCTAATGGGTGTATTTACTGGGTAAGTTGCCCAGGAGGAGAAAGCACCTCTGTTCCCAGGGACCTGGTAATGAATACTGAAAACTGGAGTATTGTGGGCATATCCAGAGAGATGTCAGTTATGGCCATTACTTGTAACAGTATATGTTAAGGTCAATAAATAAAGAATTATTAAAAATAATATACAAATAGCAGTAATGAATAATACTGCATAACCAATAATGGTATACCAACAGATTTATGGAGGAAGGACTAAAAAGCCAAATAAAGAATTACTTTTATGTGGATGCATAGTAATGAGATGATTGAGAATAAAATATTTAGTTGTTACTAGTTTCTACATGAAAATTTGAAGCGCAGACCCGACAAGAAAGAAAAGCAATAGTCGATGGTAGAACCACCTTAATTGCTTGCTCTGAGGTGTGACATCACCAGGAACTAAAACAGAATGAGGCAAGTTGTGATGACATTCCTCCCCCCAGAACTAGAACATTTTAAACATTTTGTGTATCTCAGTTCCCCTCCCTCAACCGTGGCAGGCTCGTTGCTTATAATCTAGGGGAATATGGTAGCCAGTGTCATGTAATAGCATGTGTGGTATAGTAATGTAAATGTATGTACTGTGTTGGAAGCAGGGAACCATAGTGCCCAGTAAATAAAGATTAATGTATTTATAGGGGTTAAAAAACATAGTGGTAGCATGGTCCATTTATCATCTCGACTCAGCATTGATGTGGGACTTTTTATCTCCCAAACCATGCGAATAGAGCCCTAGGGAGTTCTCCAATTAAGAATTTAGCTACTTAGTAGTGAACATATCAACAAATATTTAGCACTGGCTACTATTTAGTGTTGGTTTTGGAAATCTATGATATGAGTGAGAGTTATTCACCTGTATAGATGGCATATCTATTATTACTTTTTCATTCCATAATACTTTTATATCCTGTTCAGTGACATTAGTTGCTATATCAATAGTCAGGTACTAAAACCAGTTATCCGGTTTGCGGCTAATACTGCTGCACGTGAGATATCGGTGGCAGCTATCAATCATAGGCGATATCATTGGTATTAAAAGAGTGACTTGCAATTTGAGGTGATTCTGTTTCTAAAGCAACAAAGGCAATGTTTAGGGCTCTGCATTGATGTGTGATTGAGATCTCAATTAATGCAAATAGTGCCTATTATCAAGCATTATATTCAAATAAATTTTTTGCACTCAAACGAACCAGTTATCACGGTCCCCATGTCTTTCTGTCAATCTGATATGATTTGCCTGTGCATTGGTGGAGACTGATTGGCCCGCCCAGGATGTGCCTTTATATGCTGGAGCTTGGGCAATTGTCAGTTGCCCTTTCGTGGTGTTCCTGTTGCTGCGCCTTGTTGCCATATTCCAGTGTCTCCTGTGTACCGACCCGGCTAGTCTGACTCTGCTCCTGATTCTGCTCCGTGAATTGACCCGGTTCTGGCTGACAACCGTGCTCCGTGATTTGACCCGGTTCTGGCTGACGACCCTGCTCTGTGATTGATTCCGGCCTGTCTACTGTTCCAGTGCTGTTCCGTTCCTGCCTACTGTTCCGGTTGCTACTCCGGCCTGTCTGCTGTTCCAGTACTGTTCCGGTCCTGCCTGCTATTCCGGTTGCTATTCCGGCCTGCCTGCTGTTCCAGTGCTGTTCCGTTCCTGCCTGCTGTTCCGGTTGCTGTTCCGGCCTGTCTGCTGTTCCAGTTACCGTTCCGGTTCTGCCTGCTGTTCCAGGGTTCCTGCGTCATTCCAGTCGCCTCGGCGACATTCTGAACTGCTTTAGCGACTCACTGTTCCTCTCACCTGTCAGTAGCTGTAGCCTGAGGTTGCTTTGCTTTTGGTTAGCTGCCAAGGTACTCGCTTGTGTACAGAACCATTTAACCCTTGCTGTGCCTGTAGTCTCCGGTCTGGTGCCTCCGATATATCTTGCCAAGCATACATTTTCTGAAGTGGGCCTTTCCTCTGAGTGCTTCTGTGTGTCTCTTATTCACCATCAGAGCCTTGTCAGTCCGTGTTCTTCCTCTGGCTCAGGGCCACAGACGTTGAAGGTACATTCCCATTGCACTCCAGAGGGCTTCGGCTCTATTACAGCTTGTGCAGTCACCATCAGTACAGCACCCAAGGGGTGTATGGGCGCAATCCAAGTGGCACATGCAGGGTTACTACTTTTCTAGTTAAGGGTGATTTTGGTTCTGATTATTACAGCGTGGCAATAGCACTCCTCTGTAGCCCACGGTGGTGGTACCGGCTCAGCTCTGGACATTGGGCTCTAGTATATCAACTTGAGAGTGAATTCAGTGCAGTTACTCCACTATCCTGCTATTGAGAGACTGTGTTTCAGAGACTGCTATTTATCCTGGGCGTTGGTCAGTCTTGTATATCTCACCCATTTCAGTCATTAACCCTTTGGGGGAATACTCCCTATCCATTCTAGCACCTGTCATTATCATTGTGTGCATTCACTTGGTCATTATTGCCATTGTTGCTATTTCTGTGCTGGCCTCTAGGGGCCTTGTTTTATTTTCAATAAAACTGTGTTTTTACTTCATACCCTGGTCTGAGTGTCAGAAAACCGTTACATCAGTGCTTTTTTTAGCAGGATAATAGTACTAGTTTTCTCCTGTCTAGCCTGTATCCTCCTTTTTCTGGTAGCATCCTGACTGCATGAGTGCCATTGAATAAACATTCCTAAATATACTTCACCATTTATCGTAAACTTTGTTGTTCTCCTCACTGACACAGTGAGGGTTGATCACTGAATGACCATATGGTTTGGTATATAAATGGAGGGGTTAGAATCTGAAAACCTTAATACAAATATGTATTACTCACTGGGAGTGATATACTACAGCACTTATTTTGGAATACTTAATATCTTCTGCAAGTTGAAAACAATCTAATTCAGAAACATTTAATGTGGTGTTGAATAATAAAAATACATACAGATCAGTGCGCTGCTACAGACATCAACCCGTTAGTCACTGTAATTGTGATGGTTTTATAACCATTATATGATCTACATAAATGGTTGACATTGTTTTAAATACATTTTTTTAATCTATTAATAAAGTTGTTGTGTTTCCCCCATCATTACAATTAATCCAGTATTACACAGTATTGAACGGGTCTTTCTGGACTATTTGTCCTTTTCTTCTTTTTGATAATGTTTAATAAAGGTTAAGCACAGCACTCTGTTCCCTGCTGCCATGTCCCTCTTTCTATGTACCCTGTGTTACATATCCCCTGTGTTTCCCTGTGTATGCCCAGGTAACAGCTTCCACCTTGTGCTGAGACAACAAAGGAATTGTTGGAAATTCTGATTGACTCCTGCCATGAGGACAGTTATTTTTAATAGACTGTTGCCCCAAGCTCATGTGTTTGAGGATAACCCAGGGAAGATAAGACTGCCTGGGATCTAAGCACCTGCTTAATGGGGGTGATTTGGTGGCCATGTTCCTGAGGAAAGGGACTATTGTGAATTACTCTACAGGGCCAAAGGCCAAACGTATGTATACTCCTTGTTCCTTAGGAGCTACAAGCACCTCAACTCGTCTATGGACTGTTCTGTTTTGGCCTGAGGGTTTAGATCATGAGCACTTGACCCAAAGGACTGTTTTCTGTGCGCAAGGTGGCCCATGAAATGAACCTACCTTTGCACAGGTCTTGAAAACCAGGCAAAATGGGCAACTCAATGCTCCATATAGATTCCTTGGACCTCCTTATGGACAGGGGAGTCTGTTGTGGGTCTGTTGAAGACCACCTGTAACTGACTTATTTTGTGGCAGGAAGAAGTGGTGATGACATTCCCCCAGGACTATAACATTTTAAACATATTGTGTATCCCAGTTCTCCACCCTCAACCACGGCAGGCTCATTGTCTGTAATCCACAGGTATATAGTAGTAATGTCATGTAATAATGTGTGTGGTATTGTAATGTAAATGTATGTACTGTGTTGGAAGCAGCGAACCAGAGTTCCCAGTAACTAAAAAATAGGACTAACACACTGTTTTCTGCTGCCACTCCCCTCTTAATATTTACCCTGTGTTAAGTACCTTCCTTGTGTTACATTTTGAGGCATTTTACAGTGTTTCCCTGTGATGGTGAAAGTGGCAGGGGCCTTATAAGGCTCACACAGTAGAGGAGTGAAGGGCTAGTAAAGCTCAGATTAGAGGTAAGAAAGGGTAGCAAAACCAGATGGTACAAATGGGGAAGGCTAGTAATGTTCAGACAGTCAAGGAATGAAGGGTTAGTAAACCGGGAATGGTTAGCAAAGCTCAAAAAGTAGACGTGAGAATGACTAGTGGAGCTAAAAAAATGAGGCGAGAATGGTTTACAGAACTAAGAAGGTAGAAGTATGAATGGTTAGCAGAGCTCAAAAGGTAGAAGTGAGAATGGCTGGCAGAGCTCAGAGTTAGAAGGATGAAAATGGAGAGTTGTAAATTAGCAAAACAGGACAATGAATGTCAGGGGAAACTTGACAGAATGCCTGGGGAGATGCTGAAACACATTTAAGGCAGAGTGAGAAGTCATTTGACGGGGAGAATAAAAAGCTAGGAAGAAAGTAGATTCAGTAATAAAGGTGTGATGAGAAATGAATGCATGAGTGAGCTTGACATAAGAACACGCATATATTTTCTCTGCGGGAAAATGGAAACTACAGGACCTCACAGGAGCTGGAATGGGAGAATGTTTGATTAACATAGAAATAATACAGAGTTATCAGTCTTTTCTTACACCCATTATCATCAGGGACAGAACATTTTGTGTGACTGCTCCTGTACAGATAGATCCTTTTGTACACATTTTTAACCCCTTAATGATGGGAGAGGTGCACAAGACACTGCTGCACACCTGTCTGGTCCTTTAGCTTTTTTAAAGAAAAAGCTAAAGAGGAACTATCCTGGAGCAAACCAACTGCACCAGAGTGGGCAAAAAAAAAATTCCCCACTGATATAAATGGAGCTTTTAACCAGAAACGTCTCCAACATGTTGTTTCACAATGTGCTGGAGACCTTACCAGCTCTAAGGGGTTAAAAACCCTATTGAAATCATTGGTAATTTTCATTTTTCCCCTATGGTGCAGTTGGTTTGCTCCAGAATGGTTCCTCTGTTATTTACCGTTCCTATAACGGTCTGTATTCAGGAAGCTGAAAAGCCAAATTCACCACAAGCTGAAGAGCCAAGTGCTCTAGTCTATGGCAAGTGTGTGACTGTGAATGGCCTAACCAGCAGCTTGTAATATCTCCATTACACACTGTGAGGGGTACTTAAAATGGTTTCCACTTAAAAAGAAGTGTCCCTCAATGCACTGGTGACTACTCTGGCATTAAAATAGATGGGAATTGTTGGAATTCTAATTTGTCCCCATGTTGCATCTAGTTTGCTCTTTTTTAGCATCCAGAATACAGGGAGAGATTTATAAAACTGGAGTTAAGAGAATAATGGCTGAAATCTGTGCATTTATAAAATTGCCAACTCCAGTTTTGGAAGTCATAACGATCGTTAGAGTGGGTAAAAAAATGGCACAGTGAATTTATAAAGAAGTGTCACAAACAGACAATTTTGCTACACGGTTTTCACAACAGATATAATCTGTTCTTAACCCTTTGAGTGCCGGGGATTTGCAATGCGTTGCATACCCCTCTGGCACTTAAAGGGTTAATATAAAGTGGCAGAAATGTATTCATACAAAAGCTATTTACTCCATATTTAAAAAAGCTGTTGTTCATTTATAAATAGTACCTGACTTCATATGCATTAGCAGAATTTTCTAAGCTGATGGCTTTAAAGGGATAGTAATGTTTCATAATACAAGCAGCTCTAATTAATCATCATAGTATTTGGACTTTGGAGAGTGTTATTTCAATACTGTCAGAGTTATAGTTCAAGAGTAATTCAATGAGTAATTCCCGCCCCTTTTACTGATGTAACACTGCTCAGCCAGAGCAGAAGGGAGGTGCCCAGGTAGACTGCAGAGAGGGACAATCTTCAATTAAGATAAGGGAAAAAACTGAAAAGCTTGTCAAGGGGGGCAGGGCTTTCATTGTTCTCATAGAAAGAAGAGTGTCCCCTTCTGTTATCTGTCTGGTCTATGGACTGCATTCCACATCTGAGAAGAAATGTCTTACACTAGGTAAAAGGGGAGGGAGGGGAAGTTTGCTTGTGAATATCTCTTATACCAAAAAGGTTTGAAAAATCAGACTTATATCATTCTTCATGTTTTTTTAATGCTTACAAAATAAAATAAAGTTAAAACGAAGTATTACTATCCCTTTAAGAAAGTTATTTATTTATTTTTTTTAAATAAATCTCGCTACAACGATGCACTTTTGTTAAACACGGCTAAATCCCTCATCCCGCTTCATGTGAAAGGACCCTCTGCCCCCTCGGTGTCCGACTGGCACTCGTGGCTTGGGAGGTTGGTCGCTCTGAAACAGACTCACGCATTGGCAATGGGAGCTTTGCAGGTCTATGAGGAGATTTCGGGTCCCTGGCAGACAGGAGACCTACAGTGACCATCCCTGGTACTTGAACTGACTGATGCTCAGACATGTGGGCCCTTAGGTCACAAATATGATGTATATTTTATTACATTGTTACTCTATTCAGCCCTTGTTCCCTGGTCACTTCCTCACCAGTGACTGTCCTTGGTCTTACTGAGCGGTCCTGATCCATCCCCTCATCCCTGCTCACCCTTACCTCCCTTGCCATTCCTGCCCTTTTCCCCTCTTCTTCCCTCTTCTCTTTAGTCTCCTGTTACATCTTCATTCTTATGCTCTCCTTTTCTGAGAGTATCTCACTGTCTACTCTTTTGTCTCTCATAATGGCAGTTTACTATTTACTATTGATGGAAGTGTCCCCCAGGGGTGATTCCTTCAATATCAGTTTATTGCTTGCAAGATTGGTTGTATAATATGAAGGATTATGTACAGTATTTATACGGCCTATTCTGTCTACTTTGTCTTCATTTGTATGATGTACAATTATTCAATAAAGCATTAAAAAAAACAAAACAAAAGTAGGTGACATACCAGGACCGTCACCAGTCCTTAAGAGAAAAAAAAGAAAAACAGTGACAGTCCCAGAATGTCAAACGGTCGTTAAGGGGTTAAGTGCACATACTGTGACCATTTTTTATTGTTACATTGAACTCTTGGTCTGGATTTATAGTGCAAGTCTTTTTTCTTTGCTGTATTATTAGTGCTGTAACAGTGTCACTCTAGTCCTACATTGGAATCACTTCCTCATTTTGTTGTATCCCTTTGTGCTACATTTCTGTACTTGGCTCTTCCACTGTGCAGCTGTCAGGCTGCTTTATATTTACTTCCTAGATTACATAAACCAGTAGTCCTCACATCACCTCTGTGGACATACTGAGGCTGATATACTAAGAAGAACTGGAGCAACGCAGAAACAAACCAAACGCACAATAGGAGCCAAATATATTCCTAAAATACCCATGGATTTAAATCGGTAGTTTAACCTCTTAAATGCCTCAGAGGTCTCCAGGGGGAGATGCACTAAGGGGTGATAAAGAGGCAATAACTTCTCCAGTAATATCACTTCTCTAATTCCAGTGTTATTCTATGGAGCCTATGCACCTGGAATTCTTACGTGGGAGAGATCTTAGTGCATTGGCTCCATAGAATTACACAGTATATGAAGAAGTGATATCACTGGAGCAGTTAA
Organism: Rhinophrynus dorsalis; assembly: GCA_037306005.1. NCBI lineage: Eukaryota > Metazoa > Chordata > Amphibia > Anura > Rhinophrynidae > Rhinophrynus > Rhinophrynus dorsalis. Next base: position 362,536,651 of record CM074723.1, on the reverse strand, counting down.
CTCCACTTTACCACCCCTTACTGCATCTAACACCTGCTGCAGTGGAGACCTCTCTAGCACTGAAGGTGTTAAAGGCCCCATTAAAATGTAATCAGTGGAAACTTTCATTGTCATCTATTGTGAAGATCCAGAATTGCTCTTGTTCTTCTTCTTCGGTCCATGTGATAGGCCAGACCACATTCCATGGCATTACTAGATCTACTAGAAATAATACAGTGTTATCAGTCCTTTCTTTCACCTAATACAAGTACATCTGGACTTCCAGCACAGACTTTTCACATATTTCATTATTATTTAAACAGGGCTCAAAATTTCCACTCGCCACTAGCCAATGGCGAGTGAAAATTTAGTCCTGGCGAGTAGAAATTCAGCCCTGGTGGGTATGTTATGGCTTGCAGTGGCAAGTAACTTTTCAGGTCTGGCTAGTAGCAAAAGACTTCCAATTTTAAGCCCTGATTTAAAAAAATGTGTTGCTGACAGCAAGCTATTGACTTTGGATGCTTTATATTAGTTGTGAAATATGTTGGACACCCCTGTGGCACTCAAAGGGTTAAAGGGAACCTATCATAACAGTCTCCTTCATAGCCCTTTTTACCTTTACCCCTTTGAGTGCCAGAGGGGTACACAATGCATTTCAAAGCAATGGCACATAAAGAGTTAAATTGGACCCGTCACATGTTCACATTCCCAGCTCAGTGGAAGCATTAAACTTGACAGCATTTGAATCATTGCCAACATATGCAAATTAGTTATGTTTGCTGTCACAACGTGGCAGTTGGGATGGGGTGCAGGTAGAATGGAAGGTATGCCAGCAAGTACTATCTAATCTGCAAAAACTAACAAACAAATAAAACTAAATATCTAAAACTATTGCTTTAAATACAAAAATGCTAGCATAAATATATATTATTTTGAAAGCTGTTTTAGAATTCAATATTTTGTGACAATTCCACTTTAACCCCTTGGTTGATAAGCGATTAAACACATACATAATCAGCGGAGTTTCATTTTCTGGTTTCCAAACTATGCCAGTTTAAATAAAAACCCGTTTTTAACTTATGTTTACTTGCTTGATTTGGTTTTGTTTATTACGCCTATTGTCCTACTCTGCAACATAAATCTTCAAACACCTTATTTCCAGTAAACCATACAACAAGGAGAATTAAAATACCAGGGAACTTTGTCTTTCTGAGTGGCCGGAGAGGACTCATGTGGTGTGACTGGGAGATATAAATGACGTGATTTGTGTCATAAAGGGGTGGGGCTTAATAGCCTTGTGTCATAACGTGGGCAGGAAGCGGACGAGAAGTACTGGGCAAAACAGGGTGGGATGGAGGAAAAGTTGGCAGGAAGTGGGAGGAACAGGGTGGGAAGGAGAAGAAGTGGGCAGAGTTTCATAAGAAATTCACCAGCACCAGACAACCAGCTTATATCCCCGGAGAGACTGTGATTAACTGCCAAAACCTGAGTCTCTGGGGAAGATCCGAAGAGTTCCCAGCTATGAGAATGTATGTTGGGAAAGGAGCAAAATAGCGAGAGAATGGAGGAACACAAGTCAGAAGTAACAGTAGAAGGTATGGTTTTCTCCTCCGATAGCCACCAGCTTAAAAGATATTTATAATCGTTAGAGATATAATGACCATTTATACGGGAAAGTGCTGAAAACCACAGTAAAAGTCTAATTTTATGTGACTTACTGACACAAACACCTACAATCCCAGGTAAACGAAGGGTATAACTGTATTTGATAGGACATTTCCCTTGCCATGGACTGGATTGCATTGCAAGTGATTACTTTATCACTGTTCTATTCACAATATTCACCAGAGAATTCAACAGGAATCTACTACATAAACATGGTAATGACAGTTATCATCTGCAATGGAATCCATATCCATATTATCCTGTAATCAGTCCAAGTCAATGGAAATGAAAAGGTCTGTACATGTTGGAAAGTTGTATTATTCAGGCTTGGTAGATTTCTACTGAGGTCCAGGGAGGCTTGTTACAACTTCCCTGTGTTCAACGTAGAATGCAGGGAAGTTGTAGCAGAGAAGGATGAGACTGCTATGTAAACTGTCCAAATGGTTGATGCTCATCACAATGTTCCAATAAATTACCAGACCATGCAGCCATCAGCTAGTAAAATATGGCTGACAGCAATATATCAGCTGCTTTCCAATCACCCTTGTCAACATGGCCTAAACATAATTATATTGCAAGATGAGCTTTGATTAGTTAAAATAAGGACACCCTTAATTTAGCATGTATTAGTAATGTCAGTTGATTAAAGGTTATTTTAACCAATTACAGCCCCTTTAATTCCTTAAGTATTATTACCACAGACTGAAGAGCATTCTGTTTGTCATGTTGGAGCTCCTTAAAGACTCTGGCTATAAAGGGAGACTACCGTGTAATTTGTTTATAACACGTTTAAACATGGACACCTGTAGTCTGTCACCCATCCAGGCACTGATTATGCTTTCAGTCCTTGGGACTTTGGGGTAGTTGACAGGGATCGCTATGGCAGCCAAAAGCTGAAGGGGAGATGGATGCATGTAATAGGATAGTTCAGTGCAAACCCCTTGATCATTGTTCAGACTGTGCTCAAATCACCTATAACACACAGTCTGGAATTTTGGGGGGAACCTTTAACATTTGATGTCATTTGTCAAGGGCTTAATTACTGGTATACATACATGAATATCAAGCTATTCCTAGATCTCAGAATAAAAACAAATAAATACATTTTGCATAAAGATTTCCATAAATATGCATTGGAAACTAAAAATGCATACTTTTGATACACTGTTCTGAAAAACAGGGGCATGCTAAGTCCATGGTGCACCAAAGTGTTCTGACTGAAAATCACTGCACTAGATAAAGTCTATACTCTAAGTGCAAAGGAGACCTAAAATAGTTTAAATGTAAATTATAATTAGATTTAATAAAGCTGGACCTCTTAATTTCTACCAGCTCTTATGCCAGGGTGTTTATTGTAATTTAGACCGATTTGTTGGGTTTTTCTTAAATTATGATGTTATGTGAATTATGTGATTCAAGGGGAACTATTTGTGTCATGGAAGAACTTGCCTAGGAAGATGTCCTTCAAACAGCAGTTAGTTATAACTATATACTATTTATAGTGGCATTTTTGCCTCTTGTCTCCTGCTAATTACTTATATAAAATCAGATAACATCTTGTGACCCTTATGATCCAGTCAAGCCTATTGAGGCCTCATGTTTGCTGTGAGCGGGTGACCTACAAGAAGACTTCAATATATATTGAAAATTGTATAGATAATTACACCTGACTACTGTATGAAGGACACCTACCTGGTAAGTCAATGGGCCATATGTTCAAAGGGATAAAGACAAAAAATTGTAGTATGAAAGACAAAAATAAGTAATTGAATGTATGAACAACATATTTTCTATTTAGTATACGACAACTCCAGAATTGACTGGCAAAGGGACGGGACAAGGGTGTGGCTAAACTATTCTCCAGTGTCGTATAGAGTAGAGGAAGAGAAAATTTGTCGTAACTAACGACAAAAAAAAATCTTTCAAAAGACAAAAATGTGTTCTGAATGTGAGAATTTTTGTCTTTAGTTAAGACATTTTTGTCATTAGGATATTTTTTAAGACATTTTTGTCGTTAGTTAAGACATTTTTTGTCGTTACATACGACAATTTCAGTCAGGACAAACGACATATTTCCAATCACAACCGACACTCTCTTAAAATATTAATGATCCCAATGACTCTGTACTTTGAAAAGCCGTTACAAATGACAAAAGCTCTTTTGCTACTTCTTTGAACATATGGCCCAATGTATTAAAACACATGCATAGCCACGCATTCCTGCTTTTCTCTTTGAAGTTTGTATTGTCCTTCACTATACTGTGTACCACAGGAGTGGCCAACTTAAGTGTCGATAGCACCCAGCATATTAAGAATAACTATGCTTGTTTATACCAAGATCACTATATGGCTACCTGTGCAAAAGTGGGAGGTCTATAAAATCTGATGTGTCCCTGTAGATAGAAAGCCATTTCCTGTGCCGTATGGAGACTTTTGCTAAAGTAAAACATATTCATAGAAATTTCCAAATTGTAAATCAAAACAAACATACTGGACAGATGAAACTTAACCCCTTAAGGATCAGCGGTCCAGGGAAGTTACCTTCCCTTAAGGACCGCTTTGATCCTTGCCGACACGCTGGGACACGTGACCTGTTACGAGTACCAGCACGCTGCTTTGAGGCCTAAGATAGATCGCTCGGGTCTTGAAGCGATCAATTTTAGGCCCCGTTTTTACTTATAGCGCTCCCGGTGGAGCGCTGTAAGTAAATAGTACGTGACGTGCTATGACCATCACTGGTCCTTAAGGGTATAAGGACCGTGACGGTCATAGTACGTCACGCAGTCCTTAAGGGGTTAAAGGAATAGGATGAAATACATTAACTCATTTGGTGCTAGAGAGGTCTCCAGTGCAGTCTAGCAGTTAAAGGTTAAGGTTGGGGGGGGGGGGTCTGTCTACTGCCTTCTCCTCCCATTTGTTTCCAATCAATATCATATCAACAGAGTATCACAGTAGTGGGCTGATCAAAGGACAAAACCAGGTCACTGGAAGACAGCCAGCTGGTACATCACACGCACAGTCTATAACAAACATTGGGCGTTGCCTCTCCTATGGTACAATGCAGAGATCAGTGGGCCCCTTCCTGCTCAATCAGTACAAACCATATCAGTTTACAGGACAAATATAGATGCTCTCCCCATTAGCAGACATTATTCCCATTAACTTTGCACCCTTCTGACTGACCTATACTACTCATGTCTCTTCCCACTGTATGCATTTCATCCCTGCACCCAAATCCCAAATGGTCGTTAATTTAATTATTCAGTGTTTTTCATTATTTAATTGTCCAATAACAATACAAAAATACCAGTGTTAAATAAAGAGTGTGTTCCACTACTCAGGTCCTAAGCTATGGCTAGGGCCTCTGCATAATTTCTTATTTTGGGTATATAACAATAAACCTGTTTCTTGATCAAATATAGACCCTGACAGAAGCAAATCCAATGCTTTCATCACACAGTTATAACAATGTATATTACAAGAAAATAGTAAATGGCAACATCTTGGTATTGTGTGCAAATTCAATCTCATTGAATAGAGTCAAATATATTCTGTTTTAATGGTAAGCAGAAAACAGCACTTCAGCCTGTGTGTAAAGACGTTGCACCAACATCTGGCTATGTTTGATTGATTCATCAGATTCATATGTATCTCAAAAGGTTCTTACGATAAAACGATATCTGCAATTAACAGCCAAATGAGGTCTCCAAACTAAACAGAATAACTGTAGGATTAACTTACACCATCTCCATCTGGAAAAACAAATACCATGTGCTCCACGGCTTGATGGTTTTAATGGATTGAATATCAATCTAACAAGCACTTCTATGGATTAAAACTCTTCAGTCATCAGAGTACAAAAAATCCTTTATCATGATACCAAATAGCTCTTAATCCTTTGCGTGCCATAAGAGTTGACCAGGTTAAACGGAGCTTTTAACTTGTATGGTGTTGGGTACCTCTCCACCATTCAATGGGTTAACCCTTTAAATGCCAGAGGAGTACACAACGCATTGCTTTACAATGCGTTGCGTACCCCTCTGGCACTCAAATGGTTAAACAAATCATTCAACCTTATGTGCAAAAAAACTATATAATGAACTTGGGTAGTTTTCAAAGGGCTTTTAAAGGGATAGTAATACTTAAAATGTAAAAAAAAATATATATATGTTGTAGGGTTTATCCCCCTGAGTAAAACAAGGGTACTCCCACTGCTGAAAGGTGTTTAATTCAAAAGTTATTACAGCTCAAAGTTGATTTTTTTAGGTGCAATATCACAGTGGTCTGAAATTGTATAGTGGTGCTGTTGCTACATCATCCTATGGAGATTTATGGTCCCAGGACCAGAGCTGTCCATAGAATGGTGTAGCAACAGCGCCACTATACAATTTCAGGCCACTGTGATATTGCACTGAAAAAATTCAACTTTAAGCTGTAATAACTTTTGAATAAAACACCTTTCAGCAGTGGGAGTACCCTTGTTTTACTCAGGGGGATAAACCCTACAACATATTATTTTTTACATTTTAAGTATTACTATCCCTTTAAAATCACCTGTATTTATGTTAGCCTTTCTTTATTTAAAGTTACAGTTTATTAGATATTTTCCTTTACCTGTCAATTTTAGCAAATAAGCTAGCGCTTTCTCTTAGAAAGTGGCAGCTGGGGGGAGACTGCATGTACAGAACATGTAAAGTCAAACTGCCTGTATCTGTTTTATTACCTTTTTATTTTTTTTTACTTCTCTTTATCACTATCCCTGCAGAAGAAGAGCTTATAAGGTGGGACCTTAGGGAGAGCTACCCTTTAAATCTTTTACCAATTTATTATGTACAGCATCCAGAGCACGCATCACTCTGTATTTTGTGTGAAATTCCCCAATGTAATCCTCCAGGCGCAAAGGTGTTGTTCAGTTCCCAAAAGACCTCACTGAAGAAATCTATGCAGAGTGCTCTGTTATGCTCTGTATAATAAACTGGGAAAAGATATTGTTGTCACTTTGCCGCATGATGCTCCCACCATGCTGATCCATTCCCTGGATACCCTGTAGAGTAACTCATTATACCAGCAGGGGTCTGTTGCTGCTGCTCCATGTGAGTTTATCTGGGATTTCTTGGATCAGAAATTGGATGGAGATGGTTCTCGCTGAGAAACAGTGTAGCATAAAAACATTAGGTTAGGGGTTCCACAAATGGAGATTTTCTAGAAATAAAGGTGCCAGGTCACCACATATAGCAAATGATGTACTGGCCTACAGGCGACATGTAATGGTGTATTGCTCTGCAGGTCTCCTGTAATACTAGGTAAAATAGGTTCCAGGTCACCGACCGAACCTGACCTGGCTGAAAAGTACTTCTGGGGCTCCTGAAGTCTGTAATTTCTATTTTTAAGAGACTGAAATATTGGTGTCTCTTTGGCTTTCATGGTTGATAATGTATTATTATTTTTTTTTTGGTTAATATTGCTTTTTGCTCCCTCTATATATATACCTGCATCCTGTAGTGTGCACAACCTGATTTCCTAGCAAATGTGCATTTGTATGGATATTTGTTGTTTCTGTTTGTAAACCATATAGCTAACAAGACTGTAAGCTCTTCAGAACCAATCTATTTTTCTTTTGTTGTATTCATTTTTCAATATTACACATGTATTTATTCCCTATAAATACCTGTTAAAATATGTAAAACATAGTGGTGCTCTATACATACAAACATAATTACATACAGTTTTCTTCATATTGTATATTTGTATATGCAATAAGTACCCAAATTATGCATTTAGATGTTCTGTGCTCCTGTGTCCTCTTGACCCCAGAGGAAGGAGAAAGCGTTCTCTGGAACGCGTAGGGAGGAGGAGCCTAAGTGGCACAAAGATTTTTCATTTTGACTCTACACTTCCATGTGGATATAGAATGACAAGGTGAACAAAGCCGGGAAAATTTTGAAGAAACAACTTGTAAAGAGACAAGGAGGTATTGGAGTGAAGAGCAAGAAGGGGTAAGACTGATCTGATTAATCTATACAGCACCCGATAACAGAAAAAGAGTCTCCATGCCCTGTTTGAATATCGGGTAGCAGTGGAGTGAAGATAAGGTTGAAATAGTACCTATAACAAGTGAGTCTCCGTAAACAGAGTGGTAGATATATTCAGTTAAACCCCGGGCTTTGGAAGTTGGCATATATTTCTATTGCAAAAACAATAATGTGTATTGTGGAAAAGAATGCAAGTATAGGTCTCTGAGATTCAAGTGCAGCGTTGTATGTTGCTGAAAGGGTTAAGAAAATATACCTTTCAAAAGAGGAGACATCCGATATAACATCTCATTAAGGAACATTGTTGCATAGGATTTTAAAGATTTGTGACGGTGTATATGATTGGAGGACACAAACAGTTGATTATAGCAAGCAAGGAAGAATTTAAGTTTGGAGTCACTCAAAGGATTTCACATATGTTTTTACACACACACATTATATATATTATATATATATATATATATATATATATATAAAAAATATATTTTTTTTTCCCCAGTTATTTTTTAGCATATATATATTTATATGTTTATTATATTCTTTAAATTGAGGTATTTTTGTGATTATATTATATCACAAAGAGGTTTTTAATGGATTAGTAATAATTTTAAAGCACAGAAATGTAAAAATACTGCAGATGTTTTTATATTTAAAGGGATAGTAATGTTTCAAAATAAAAGCAGCTCCAGTTAATCTTCATAGTATTTAGGCCATGGAGAGTGTTATTTCAATACTGTCAGAGTTGTAGTTCAGGAGTAATTGAATGATAAAGTTTCCCCCTCCCGGAACAGGGTCCAAGTAAATGACCAGGGGGGTGGAGAAAGGGTGGAGATAAATTTAGTCAGTAGGGAGGAACTCATAGTGAATGAAGGTGTAGAAAAAAGGCATGTATGGATTAATATATGTAAAGACTTCAAAATTAATTGTATGCTAGCAAATGCAAGAAGTATGGTAGATAAAATAGGAGAACTAGAATTGCTGGCGGTTAATGAGCAATTGGACATAATGGGAATAACAGAAACATGGTAGAATGATGCACATGACTGGGCTGTAAATATAGAGGGCTATTCCCTGTTTAGAAGAGACAGAATTAAGAGAAAACAGGGAGGTGTGTGCTTATATTTTAAATCCAGTTTTGCGGGGTGATATTAGTGAGGAAACTGGCCAAATTGTGGAGTCCATGTGGGTAGAAATCGAGACTAAATGTGGTGTAAAAGGTAAAAAAAAAAGTTGTTGGTGGGCATATGCTACAAACCACCAAATATCGATGACAATGTTGAGGCCCAACTGCTATTGCAGATGAGGAAAGCTGCCCAGTTTGGGCATACTATAATTATGGGAGATTTTAATTATCCAGATATCAACTGGAAAAATGAGGCGTGCCAGAGTGCTAAGAGTAGCAGGTTTTTTAACACACTTCGTGAAAGCTACATGTCACAAATAGTGGAAGCGCCGACAAGAAATAACAATGTATTGGACCTAGTGATACCTAATAACACAGAAATGGTATCCAATATTAAGGTAAGAGAACATTTGGAAAACAGTGATCACAACATGGTTACATTTGAGATCAGTCTGGCAAAGCAAAAATGTATAGGTTCAACCAAAACTCTTAATTTTAAAAAAGCTAACTTAAAATTGTTAAGGGCTTCAATGTAACACATAGACTGGGATATTTTATTTAAAGGCAAAAATACTGAGGAAAAATGGCCAGAATTCAAATTTAGGTTGCAGAAATGTACCCAAAAGTATATACCAATGGGGGATAAATGCAAAAGAAGTAAGTCACAGCCAATGTGGTGAACTGCAAATGTAAAGAAGGAAATGGCAAGGAAAAAAAATGCATTCAAATTATTTAAGCCTGAAGGAACTGAACAATCTTTCTTAAAATACAGGGAGTGCAACAAAGATTGCAAAAAGGCAATTAGGGTAGAAAAATAGATAATGAAACGTGAATTGCAATGGAAAGCAAGTCTAATCCAAAAAGTTTTTCAATTATATAAATAGAAAAAACTTAAGAGGGAGTGCATTGGACCATTCAAAAATGAGATGGATGAGTTGGTTAGTGAGGATAAGGAAAAGGCCGATGTTTTAAACACTTTCTTTGCATCAGTATATACAAGGGAGCAAGGAATGGTAGAAGAGCCTCCGCAAGTAACAAATAAAACAATACAATTAACAGATATTGGGTTAACTCAAGAAAATGTCATGGGAAGACTGAACAAAATTAAGACCGACAAAGCACCGGGTCCTGATGGTATACATCTAAGGGTTCTTCAGGAACTTAGTGCAGTGTTAGCAAAACCCCTATATTTACTCTTTAAAGATTCTGTTACCACAGGCTCAGTGGCACAGGATTGGCGAAGAGCTAACATAGTGCCTCTGTTTAAAGGGATAGTAATACTTCGTTTTAACTTTATTTTATTTTGTAGGCATTAAAAAATGTGAAGAATGATATAAGTCTTATCTCTCAAACCTTTATGGTTTATGAGATATTCACAAGCAAAGTTTCCCCTCCCCGCCCCTTTTACCTAGTGTAAGCCATCTCTTCTCAGATGTGGATCAGGTTGTATGACCAGACAGATAACAGAAGGGGACAATTTTCTTTGTATGAAAACAATGAAAGCCCTTCCCCCCTTGACAAGTTTTTCAGCTTTTTCCCTTATCTTAATTGAAGATTGTCCCTCTCTGCAGTCTACCTGGGCACCTCCTTTCTGATCTGGTTGAACAGGGGGGGGATACTTTGTTTGTGAATATCTCTTAAACCATAAAGGTTTGAGAGATAAGACTTATATCATTCTTCATGTTTTTTAATGCCTACAAAATAAAATAAAGTTAAAACGAAGTATTACTATCCCTTTAAGAAGGGAACTAAAACAGAACCTGGGAACTATAAAGCAGTGAGTTTGACCTCTGTAGTGGGAAAACTGTTAGAAGGGATAATAAGGGACTATATTCAGGATTACAACACAAACAATAAAATCATTAGCATGAATCAACATGGTTTTATGAAGAATAGACCATGCCAAACTAATCTTTTCAGCTTCTATGAGGAGGTAAGCAGCAACCTTGACAATGGCAAGGCAGTAGATGTAGTATATCTAGACTTTGCAAAGGCATTTGATACAGTGTCACACTGAAGGCTGGTGTATAAAATAAGGAAATTGGGGCTAGGAGACAACCTTTGCAATTGGATACAAAACTGGCTGAAGGATAGGGAACAGTGTGTGGTTGTAAATGGAAAATTCTCCAGAACAGTTAAAGTGGAGAGTGGAGTACCTCAGGGTTCAGTATTAGGTCTGCTGCTTTTTAACATGTTTATAAATGACCTGGAAATAGATATAGAAAGCAAAATATCAATATTTGCAGATGATACTAAATTATGCAAGGTCATTAATTCAGAACAGGATATTTTCTCTCTACAGAGGGACTTACATACAATGTCAGATTGGGCAAACATGTTGAATATGAAGTTTAATGCTGGGAAGTGTAAAGTCATGCATTTGGGAGGAAACAATCCCAAGGCTACTTATAAACTTAATGGAATAATTTTAGATGACTCATTGCTAGAGAAAGACCTGGGTATCCTTGTCAACTACAAACTTGGAAACAGTGACCAGTGTCAAACAGCAGTAGCAAAGGCAAACAAAATCCTGTCTTGCATAAAAAGAAGTATCGAAGCAAAAGTGGATAACATTATTTTGCCATTATACAAATCATTGGAAAGACGTCACCTTGAGTATGCAGTGCAATTTAGGGCACCGGTTCTGAAAAAGGATATACTAGAACTAGAGAGGGTACAGCGGAGAGCAACAAAATTAATTAAGGGAATGGAGGACTTGACATATGAGGAATGACTAAACAAACTTGGTTAATTTACTCTAGAGAAAAGACGACTAAGAGGAGACCTTATCACATTGTACAAATATATGAGAGGTCAATACAAGGATCTCTGCGGTGAGCTATTTATTCCAAGGCCTGATCAGGTGACGAGGGGACACCCCTTGAAATTAGAGGAAAGGAGGTGTAAACTTCAGCAGAGGAAGGGGTTTTTTAAAGTAAGGTCTGTTAAATTGTGGAATTCATTTCCCAGGGAGGTAGTTATGGCAGATACAATGGATACATTTAAGAGAAGATTAGACACACTTCTTTCAAAAGGGAACATACAGAGTTATACTGTTTATCTGTAGGCTGATCAGGAAGGTCTGATAAAGACTAATTTAATTGGTAGCAGGAAAGCTATAAAATTCTCAGTTACTGGGGTATGAGGCGAAGGTTGAACTTGATGGACTTGTGTCTTTTTTTCAACCTAATTTACTATGTTACTATGTATTTAACACACATTTTGTACTGGGGTGATAGATCCCCTTTAAAAAAAAAAAAAATGGCAGTGTTGGGAGCCCACTGCTTCTTAACAGAGAATACAAAATTCTTCATGACCCAAACATAAAATATGTAAAATTAAAAAAAAGATGTTTTTTACTGAATTCATCTACCAAAAACAGCCTCAATATAATTCTGCCATCACATAACACGTATACTCAATATGTTTGTAAATTATTTAACATGATTACCCCCATCCAAGCAGCCAGAAATGACTAAACTACAACAGTGATTTAACTGTCAGAAATCTGTCATCACTTTAAAGTTGGAAAGTATGATCTACATTGTAATAAACACACATTAAAAAATCCATTGTAAGTGTTTGGGTTACATGTAGCAGAGATCAACAAGAGTCTTGAAAATGGCATTTTACTATAATCGCTCAACATGAGTAGTTTTTGGCATGTTCCTCAAATCAACTAATTGCATGAAAAATAAAGCTCTCATGAAGGCATGCTAACTGACGTGAGCTGCTAGCAAAATGTAAGAGTGTGTGACTCAGTTGTTTAATGCACAGTACAAGAACTGGAACTACATCTTTACTGGATACATTACAGATTAGACTTCAACATAAAACCATGTTTAAATTACAGTGGAACTGTCACCGTAAAATACGTTTAGTTAAAGCAGAACTACCACCCCTCCTAAACTTACCCCCAAATAATTACCCATCTGGTGACTAGCTGCTCAATAGTGCTAGTCACCAGAAATATTACCTTCTTATAGAGAATTCCTACTGTTCCCGGGACTGACAGCCAGGAAACAGCGCAGACATCTTTGCATAGTCATGTCTGCGCACCTGCGCTGTCAGTCCCTCCTAGCAATGTCTCCTAGAGCAGACTGGGACTGACAGCACAGACGTGCAGACGTCACTGTGCAAAGATGTCTGCGCTGTTTCCTGGCTGTCAGTCCCGGGGACAGTAGGAATTCTCTATAATGCGGTAATAATCCTGGCGACTAGCACTATTGAGCAGGGGTAATTATTTGGGGGCAAGTTTAGAAGTGGCAGTTCTGCTTTAAAGGGATAGTAATATTTCTTTGACAACGCAGCTCAGTTTGTTCAACATAAGGAATAGTACTGCCGGCTGATGATCTTAGTCCCCAAAAAGTATAGTTATCTTGTAATTTTATGCTGAAGTTGATGCCTCATGCCCCTTTTCCCGTTCTGATGCCACCTCCCCTCAGATCTCAAGTCCCGTCCAGTATAAGGATACTAACTGAAGATTGTGCCTCATTGTGATCCGCTGTTGGATCTAAGTCGGAAATGCAGGCTGAGATCCGACAGCAGATCATAATGAGGGCAATCTTCAGTTAGTATTCAGGAAAACCTGCCCTACTTTGACAAGGAGGGCAGGTTTTTACTTGTACTAACTGAGGGCAGGGCCAAATTTATAATAAGGCAAAGTAGGCATCTGCCTACAGGCGCACCCCACAGAGGGGCGCCTGTCATTGAGAACCTTTTTTTTTTTTTTTTTTTTTTTTTTTTTTTTAAATTAGCCAGCCTTATGTCGGACACCCAGATCTGGATCTTGCCACCCCCCCCCCCCACCATGCAAACTTGCAAAGCCGAACCATGTCTCATATATGTCTTCTAACATAATGCATTTTGTCATAGCTATACAGAATCCAGCTGCTTGGGAATTTTGTTTTTTTAAATGCTTCAGCGCCGGGTCCTTATAAGGAGCGGGTGCCTGCATTGGATGGGTCGTACTGTTGGAGGGGCATGGTTATAGCGGCAGGTCTGCTGAAGGCTCCAGAGCTTCCCACAAGCTTATGTTCCTTCAAGTTGCAGCGCCACCGGGGTCTCCTGCCTATTGTTAGTTGCCATCATTTCCTCTGCTACTATCAGCTCTACTATTGACAAAAACATGATCATTGTACTTCAACTCCCATCATCCTTAACCATGTGAGAACTGCCCCAGCTCTCTCTCTTCTCTGTGAGCAGGCATGACAGGGCAGAGCAGAATACGCAGAGAAGGGGGGAGAGAGAGCCAGGCAGGGTAAGGATGATGGGAGTTGAAGTACAATGATCATGTTTTTGTCAATAACATTGCTTTGAATGACTCCTGTATGCCCTTCTAAATAACAGTCTGGGTGAACAGAACGCTACAGGTGTCTGAGGCCAATGGTAAGGATGCGGCTATAGTGAGTCTTGGACGTTCCACTAAGGTGTAATGAGGTTTGGAAAATGTAATAGATATGTTATTTCTTTTTCTTACTGTATGTATGGATGTGTAGTGCATGTTACGCATTTCAAACAAACAAAAATCATATACCCTCCCTCATTATCCCATTGTATACCAGAGTGTTATGTTACACAGTGTAGTGTTGTGGACATAGGAGCTGTGGTGTCCAAGGGCAGTGCCAACTCAGTACCTTATCTGTATTCCGTTACCCTCAATAACTAACCCAGTTTGGATTCCCCAGGTGCAAAACAGTGCCAGCTGCAGAGGAACAGTAAGTTAAATTTTTTTTGGGTGGAAAATTTGGGTCTCGGGGGGTGGAGCGCTTCAGATTTCTGCGCCTACAGGCTCCTGAGATGTAAATCTGGGCCTGACTGAGGGAAGATTGTCCCTTGTTGTGATTTGGCCAGTCAAACTGAGCTGCTTTGACAATGAAATATTACTATCCCTTAAATTTTAAAGATAATTTGAAATTTGAAGAAAATGTCTTTATGTTGTACTAGCCATTGCTTTGTAGTGTATTTTTTTTTTTCTTTCAGAACTTAACCTAGTTTTTTGATGACAGAGTGTGGCATTTTATGCTAAGTAGATTTTGTTCTGGAACAACACTAACACACTGTGCTACGAATTAATCTAGGAAGAGTCCACACACTGGAAGCATTTCTGCAATAAGGAAAAAGTATGGCCTCAAACAGAATTAATTAGCATCTTTGCAGGGAATTAGCATACAGTGTCACTATAAAATAAAAGTTAATTTCTCAAAAACTCATTTTACAAAAAATGGTTAGTATAACATGTAGGCAGGTTTCAGCTCTTTGTATAAAACAAATGGAACTTGCGTTAATGTGACAGGGCTATAATAACCCAAAGGCTTGGAGAAATTTTTTATTTGCACCCTTGAGGCCAGACACATCCTCATCATTTTTGATGTCCATCTAATTAGTTCTGATTCCTTTAGGTAGATTTCTAGTTATATATGGAAAACTATAGATTATATTTCAGAATAAAATTCAGCTTTTCATGCCCCACATGAAGTAAATTTTGCATCATGTGACAAGCTATGAAGTCAAACACATAAAAAGTAACAAAAATTATTTCATAAACCTTTTATATTAGTTATGAAAGTTTATATATATATATTTTATATATATATATATATATATATATATATATATATATACACATACATACATACAAAAAGCCATAAATTCCCCAAGTATATTGATAACGAATATGCATTGTTTTACATACCTGCACAGACCCCTAATTAAGAGACAAAAGCACCAATATAAAAAGAAAACAACTGTTACTTGCAGTGACAGATTTCTCTTTCCTTCAGTTACTTGTTTAAAGTATTTTGGGTTAAATACTTTAACTAGGCTGACCAGAACTCACGTTTAACCGGGGACACATAGGAAATGAGCAGATTTCAAGAATGCACCAAAATCAAAGCAGCCCTGCAGTATGCATTTTTCATATGTTAAAGGTGAGGTCTGGTCAGCCTAACTTTCACCCATGCAACCCCTTCTGCCACCATAAATACAATTCTAAGGGTTGTACTCAGGAAGCTAAAGAGGGCAAATTTTGGTGCAAACCCACTGCACCACAGTGGACAAATACACTTTGATCCTATGGTGCAGTTGGTTTATTTCAGAACTGCCCATCTTTAGGTGCCTTAATTTAGCCATAGGTTATCTCCTATTGGCATAATTGATGAGGTTCATATATACATGCATCCACCAAGTCCAAACTTTGTTTTCTCACCTTTATTTATGTCGATCCAGAGGAAGGCAAACAAAATCCCAATTGAAACAATTTCCAATTATGCTCCAAATGGGTAAAAAAAAGCTATTTCCTGATTACAAAAGAAAACTGGGTTTCTCCCATTATCAACATCCTATACGCACCAAAACCAAATGTTTATACTGTTCTGAGTTAAAATGTATCCATTACCTTCTGAAAGTATCTGAAGTAGCTGCAGTCACAGCCTCCCAATGCAAAGAAGTATTCCACATCCTTTCTGTTCTTAGTGGCAAAAAATACCCTGCCTTGGTTTTAGTCAAAAACACCTTTCCTTCCATCTTAATGGATGCCCCCATGCTTTTTGCTCTGCTCTTTGAGTAAAATATTTTCCCAGTGAGTTCTTTGTATTGGCTCAAATATATTTTTAAATTTAAATCAATTCCGCTTAGATGCCTATTCTCTAATGTAATTAAACCTTTTTAAAACTAAAATATGGTTGCATGATTCTGTACTATTTCTAGTTCAATAATGTATTTTTTAAGAACTGGTGGCCCAAACTGTATAATTTACTGACACTGTTCAATATATTGTATTTTTTTCAGTAAAAATAGAAATGAATATATGCAATTATCAGGCCACACCGAAAGGGCAGCAGCAGCCATGGAAACTGATAATTTCATAGAGACCACGATATATCTTCCACCAATGAACCTTGATTTTAGGCCTCACTTACAGATCTGCTGAGAACCAAATACATTCTGTACTGAGCCAACAGGTGCAGATTAGTAAATGTAGACATTATCTTTCCATTGGTAATAACAGATCTCAAGAGACTGCTGACTCAACTAAATGAAACATCTGAA
The DNA here is from genome assembly GCA_037306005.1 of Rhinophrynus dorsalis. Taxonomy (NCBI): domain Eukaryota; kingdom Metazoa; phylum Chordata; class Amphibia; order Anura; family Rhinophrynidae; genus Rhinophrynus; species Rhinophrynus dorsalis. The sequence goes on along the minus strand of CM074723.1, from coordinate 362,519,803 downwards.
TCAACAGAGAAGCACAGGCTTTTTTTCAAAATGTTTACCGTTGATATAAATCGTTGGAATTAAATCCAAGAGCATTGCACTGCCTGGTGGTTCTTAAAGGGTTAAAGGGCCAATCTATAGTCACAACAAGTATGCATACATATGATATCATTTTTTTATTTCCATTTAACCCCTTAATGACCAGCCACGCAGCCGGCAGTTAAGGAACTCTGGGCATTTTTGGGGGGCGAAAAGGAATGAGGGTGGGGAACCCTGAATTCCATGGCGTGCCAGGACCATCGCTAGTCCTTAAGTGCAGAACTGCTGTGACGGTCCTGGCACGTCATGGGTCCTTAAGGGGTTATGTAATCAATGAGATAAATAATTCTGGAACAGATTTAACTTCGTGAATTTTATTAAAGACTTTGATACTATGACACACAGAAACCAAATTCATAAGTCAATGAAGGATCGATAACCAATACTGATAAACAGAATGCCCAAAGAGGGAGTCCGTCAACCACTACCTCTTACTCTCCCACTGGAAGAGGAAATCAGCCAAATAACATGGGGTCTGAAAAACCTTATATTAATTTAAAGGGGATTTCTCACCTAACTACACATAATGCTCATTAGTTAGAGCATTTATCTAGAACACTGAAAATAGTGTTCATTATATTTAAAAAGCAGTTACATGCGCAAGAATTAAACTTTAAAAAGTGTCCGGCAGCCTACTTCCGGCTTGCCGAACTTTGCCGACCAGAGACAGCTCCGTCCCATTACCCATCATCCTCCCATGACGGAGGCTGTCTGTCACTAAAGTGGAGCGATCGCATTGGCAGAGATCGATATCTAGCCAATGCGATCTCTCCACTTTAGTGACAGACAGCCTCTGTCATGGGAGGATGATGGGTAGTGGGACGGAGCTGTCTCTGGTCTGCAAAGTTCGGCAAGCTGGAAGTAGGCTGCCGGACACTTTTTAAAGTTTAATTCTTGCTAATGTAACTGCTTTTTAAATATAATGAACACTATTTTCAGTGTTCTAGATAAATGCTGTAACTAATGATCATTACGTGTAGTTAGGTGAGAGATCCCCTTTAACTGTGACCAAGGGAGCAGTCTTAAAGCGGCACTATCATCAAAATTAAATTGAGCCCCAAATCCTTATTACCATAACGATATGAATACATACTTTTATTTTGCTGCATAAGTCCAGTATTACTGAGAAATAGAACTTTTTCAGCAGGCAGCAGCGGCAGGGATCTTGCTGTAGGTGCTCCCTGTGCTGTCAGTCTCTTCTGGTGCCTTAAGGTACCCAAGGCATTCAACTCATCAATTGTGGAGGTGAAGGGGACGGACAGAGCAGACTCAGAGATGCCTTCTCTGCAAGATATCTGACCTGTTGCCTGCTGCTGCCTGCCACACAAGTTCTATTTTTCACTAATGACGGACTTATTCAGCAAATTAAAAGTATTTACAGTTAGGGAAAAAAATATTTGATCCCCTGCTGATTTTGTACATTTGCCCACTGACAAAGAAATGATCAGTCTATAATTTAAATGGTAGGTTTATCTGAATAGTGAGAGACAGAATAACAACAAAAATATCCAGAAAAATGCATTTCAAAAAAGTTATAAATTGATTTGCATTTTACGGAGTGAAAAAAGTGTCTGATCCCTTTGCAAAACATGACTTAGTACTTGGTGGCAAAAACCTTGTTGGCAATCACAGAGGTCAGATGTTTCTTGTAGTTGGCCACCAGGTTTGCACATCTCAACAGGGATTTTGTCCCACTCCTCTTTGTAGATCCTCTCCAAGTCATTAAGGTTTCAAGGCTGATGTTTGACAACTCGAACCTTCAGCTCCCTCCACAGATTTTCTATGGGATTAAGGTCTGGAGACTAGGCCACTCCAGAACTTTAATGTGCTTCTTCTTGAGCCACTCCTTTGTTGCCTTGGCCGTGTGTTTTGGGTCATTGTCATGCTGGAATACTCATCTACGACCCATTTTCAATGCCCTGACTGAGAGAAGGAGGTTCTCACCCAAAATTTGATGTTACATGGCCCCGTTCATCCTCCCTTTGATGCGGTGAAGTTGTCCTGTCCTCTTAGCAGAAAAACACACCCAAAGCATAATGTTTCCACCTCCATGTTTGACGGTGGGGATGGTGTTCTTGGGGTCATAAGCAGCATTCCTCCTCCTCCAAACATGATGAGTTGAGTTGATGCCAAAGAGCTCGATTTTGGTCTCATCTGACCACAACACTTTCACCCAGTTCTCCTCTGAATCATTCAGATGCTCACTGGCAAACTTCAGATGGGCCTGTACATGTGCTTTCTTGAGCAGGGGGACCTTACAGGCACTGCAGGATTTCAGTCCTTCATGGCGTAGTGTGTTACCAATTGTTTTCTTGGTGACAATGGTCCCAGCTGCCTTGAGATCATTGACAAGATCCTCCCATGTAGTTCTGGGCTGATTCCTCACTGTTCTCATGATCACTGAAACTCCACGAGATGAGATTTTGCATGGAGCCCCAGACCTAGGGAGATTGACAGTTTTTTTTGTGTTTCTTCCATTTGCGAATAATCGCACCAACTGTTGCCACCTTCTCACCAAGCTGCTTGACGATGGTCTTGTAGCCCAATCCAGCCTTGTGTAGGTCTACAATCTTGTCCCTGACATCCTTGGACTGCTCTTTGGTCTTGGCCATGGTGGAGAGTTTGGAATCTGATTGATTGATTGCTCCCTTTAAGAGAGTGCTCCTAATCTCAGCTTGTTACCTGTATATCAGACACCTGGGAGCCAGAAATTTTGCTGATTGATAGTGGGTCAAATACTTGTTTCAGTCAGTAAAATGCAAATCAATTTATAACTTTTTTGAAATGTGTTTTTCTGGATTTTTTTTTGTTATTCTGTCTCTCACTGTTCAAATAAACCTACCATTAAAACTATAGACTGATCATTTCTTTGTCCGTGGGCAAACATACAAAATCAGCAGGGGATCAAATAAATTTTTCCCCCTCACTGTATATGCATGTCGCTATAATATATAATAAGGATTTGGGGGGGCAATTAAGGTTTGATAATAATTCCACTTTAAAACCCCTCCCTCTAATCCCCAAGAAGGATGGTTAAAGTGAAATTCAATTTTTCTCTTGCCTGTTGAGATGCTCAACACCCCTTTTCTAGCTGTCAAATAAATAAAGCAAAATCTTAAAATACCCTTTAAAAAAAAAAAAAAAAAAAAAAAAAAAAATCGCCAGAAAAAAAGCTTGTTTACCATGACACAGTAATTAACCTTGAGCAACCAGAGGGTTGGGCATTGCTTGAAGAACTGAAAATTGTGCAGCCCTGTGGTTCTTTAAGGGTTAAGCATGACATAAAACTAGATTTAATTGGCTCTCAGTTCCAAAAAATTATACTACAAAACAAAAACTACTTTAATAGAACATCTGTTTGACATTGGCGATACCAACTGGAAAAAATAAATACTGAAAAGAGACTTAGCAACACAATGCACTGATAAAAGGCTGTCAAAATCAGCTTCTATTTAGTGTCATAAAAACAATATTCACTTTACCACTGAAAAATGAGGGATTTACAGAATTTGGTAAGACAGAATAATATTATTGCCTGATTGGCAGTCTTTTCAAGATACTTAAGTATACACCGAGGAAAATGACAAATAAAAAATGGTTGATTTAAATCATTTGTGGTGCTGATTAACCTTCGGAAAGATTCTGAATTCATTATGAAGCATACTAAATTGACACACTCAAACATCAGTGGGCCAAGTAATTGCTCTATTTCCATAGCTACAATCCTTACACTTCCAGTAATTTTTTCAGACAGCTAAAATAATGTCAGGTCAGGATACAACATCTTGATATAAAAGATTCTGAATAACACTCCAAGGGTAAGAAATAAAGGTTTTACTTCTTTCTTTGCCAGTTCAAGACATTTAGTCCATGACTAGACACCAAACAGCGCACGCTAATGTATACAGAACACACACACATATATATATATTACTTAATTACCAGGATGTTTTAGTTTAGCTTACCTCGGACACCACAAGGACATTTTTTTATTAGGGCTTGAGAAACAGTGATTTATTGAGAAATATATTATTATGCCTAGGATGAAGGTTCTGGTAATTAACGCTTATCCAGTATGTATGGGTGTATGTATATGGAAAACAAGGTCTTCTTTATGCCAAATGTTAGAAAGTTTAGTTGTTAATAATTATTCACTTGTTTCAATAAAAGAGTATTTTAGTCTTACCTGTTAAATCCTTTTCTCTTAGTCCATACAGGTCACTGGTAACTTTGGGGTAGGCGATCAGCCCCTTTAAGTAGGCAGGAACAATTCTGAGAAGTGACTGATGGGTGGAGCCTACCTCCTCTCTTTAGCTTGCAGCTAGCCAATCCCAATCCAGTAAAATTTGAAAACTAACTATTGACTAGGTAGTAAGAAGGTAAAGGAAGACTCCTGTGAGCATAAACCTGAAAGGACCCCCACCGTTCTGCCACAGGAGAGCCAAGCATGATCCCTTGACAGGGTTGGAGACCAGTAACCTGTATGGACTAAGAGAAAAGGATTTAACAGGTAAGACTAAAATCCTCTTTTCTCTGTTGTCCAATACAGGTTACTGGTAACTTTGGATGTCCAAGCATTAAGTTCCCCAGGGCGGGAAGAAAGGCAAGGACCAGGCGCAGGCCCCCAAAGTCACCAGAGAACCAATGAAGTAACAGATCATGAAGAGCTCAGCATTAACCACAAAGTGTCAATGGTGTAAGTATTCCGCTTACCTGTTGAGACGGCCGCCGGGCATCTGTGGCGGTCGATCTCGTTAGTGCTGCCTCGCGGCTCCTTGCCGCTTCTGTTCCCCGGTAGCTGGCCTCCCTGGTTTCTTGGGGGACAGCCAGCTCCTTGCTTCTGCTTCCGGCAGTGCTGTGTTCTGCTGGCAGTCTGCAGGCACTCGTCAAGGGAATCCCCTGTGACGTCACAATCCGGCTCTTAAAGGCATAGTACCTTATTGCTCCAGGTGGAGGTGGAGCAATTGGTACTTAAACTGCCTGGACACCACATCAGTCACCCTTTCATGGTGTTCCAGTGCAGTTGTGTTTCCTGAGCTCTGTGCATTACTTGGTTTGTCCGACTACCGGATCTGGTGCTGACCTGTGGCTCTGTCCGACTACCCGCTCCGTGACCCTAGGCTTGACCGACAACCAATCTGGTGCAGACCTGTGGCTCTGGCTGACTACCTGTTCCATGTATGACCCCTGGTTTGTCTGACTACCCATTCTGGTGCTGACCTGTGGCCCTCTCCGACTACCCGCTCCATGTATGACCCTAGGCTCGTCCGCCATCCAATCTGGTACAGACCTGCGGCACTGGTTGACGATCCATTCCTTGTTCAATTTAGGTTTATCTGGTGATCCTCTAGTATCACAGTGCCCGTGCAATTTGGTGACATTCTGTCAGTTTACACTCCTGCCTAACGCCTATTGGCTGCACTGTTATTGTGCAGCCCAGTATTGTCTTTAAACACTGGGTTCTGGCACTTCTCCGGTGCCCTTTCATGGTGTTTCAGTACCAGCGCTTGTTCCTGTTATTTGTGTGTTCTCAGTGTATCGACCCGGCCTGCCTGACGACTCTGCATCTTGTTCCTGCCTGTGTACCGACCCAGACTGTCTGACCATTCTGCATCTCTCTTCTGCCGGTGTACCGACCTGGATTGGCTGATGTTCCTGCTCCATGTATCGACCCGGCCCGGGTCTCTGTTACTGCTACGGCAGTGCTCAAGTTGCTCAGTCTCCGTTACTGCTACAGAAGTGCCCAAGTTGCTCAGTTTCCGTTACTGCTACGGCAGTGTTCATGTTGCTCAGTCTCCATTACGGCTACGGCAGTGCTCAAGTTGCTCAGTTTCCGTTACTGCTACAATAGTGCTCAAGTTGCTCAGTCTCCATTACTGCTACGGCAGTGTCCAAGTTGCTCAGTTTCAGTTACTGCTAAGGCAGTGTTCCGTTGTTTAGTCTCCGTTACTGCTACGGCAGTGCTCAAGTTGCTCAGTCTCCGTTACTGCTACAGCAGTGCCCTGTTGCTCAGTCTCCGTTACTGCTACGGCAGTGCTCAAGTTGCTCAGTTTCCATTACTGCTACGGCAGTGCTCAAGTTGCTCAGTCTCCATTACTGCTACGGCAGTGTCCAAGTTGCTCAGTCTCCATTACTGCTACGGCAGTGCCCCGTTGCTCAGTCTCCATTACTGCTACGGCAGTCCACAAGTTGTCTGGTCTCCATTATCTTTGGGCGTTACTCGATTTGGTGCAGTCACCTTTGTTTGAGCTTCTTAAAGGGCCTTGCACTATTAGGGCCTGTCAGAACTCTCAGCCGAATGTTAACCCATTCAGTACTGTCCAACTGAGATTCATACAAGAACTGCCTGACCTGTGTCAGTATATTGATCTCTGGACTATCTGTATATACTGGACCTGTGTGGGCCTATATCTGTATAACCTGTCTTGTGTCTGCACTATATTGCACATATATTTCAGGACCCGTGAGGGTTATTGTTATTATCATTGTTCAATAAAATCGTGTTTTATCCAAACCTACTGTGTCTGTGTGTCAAACAAACCGTTACATCTAGGTGCGGACCTAGACTCAGACATTCCTCACTACTGCTGCCTATTGATTACATCTGGTTTCCCTACAGGTGAGGACTTGGAGTTCAGTTATCATTCCTGATTGCCTTCCATATAGTCTGGTATCCTCCAGGTGCGGACCTTTGGCTCTGCAGACTACGCATTCATTTCTGCTTCTGGGCCAAACTGATAGTGCCACTCACAAAGGCAGCCTCCAACTTCTGATAAGTGTCGTAAGCTCCATTGTATACAAATGCCATTGTTTACCATTTATTGCTGATACGTGCTTTACTGAGTTATTATTCGTTACCTATAAGTACCTGTCCTGTATTCATTTGTACGAACCGTTACAAACGGACACCGAACAGGGGTAAAACAGACGCCAGGAACCATCACACTCAAAAGTGAAAGAGTACTGAGAGACTAATGAGACCCTAGACAGGCATGGCTGCCTCCAGGTTCATCCTCCCAAAACTGGCATCAGCCGATGCAAGCACATCCACACGGTAGTGTTTCAAGAAGGCATGCCCGGACGACCAAGTGGCCGCCTTGCACAACTGATCAGCTGAGGCCTAATTCTTGTAGGCCCAAGATGCCCCAATAAACCTCGTAGAATGAGCTGTGACCCGAAAAGGAACAGGCTTCTTTCGAAGTTCATAAGCCTTACGAATGGTGGACTTGATCCAAGAAGCAATGGTTACCTTGGAAGCAGGCTTCCCTGCCCTGGGACCCTCAGGAACGACAAAAAGAATGTCAGACTGCCTCAATGGCTCAATGCCATGCACACAGAGACAACGCGCAACATCCGACAGGTGAAGATCCTTCTCCTTGTCAGAAGTATCTGATTAATGTGGAACTCAGACACCACCTTTGGGGAAAACTCCTGCGAAGTGCGAAGCACCGCCTTGTCCTTGTGAAACACCAAAAAAGGTGGCCTACAAGACAGAGCATGCAGCTCCTCAACACTGCGAACAGATACAATCGCCAGGAGGAAAGCCATCTTCCACATCAGCAGACTGAGAGGAATAGTGGCCAATGACTCAAACCAAGTTATGGTCCCACTGAGGAGCAGGAGACTTAAACACAGGACGGGTATGAGCAACACCTTGGAAGAAAACCTTGACATCAGGAAGAATAACAAGGCACCTCTGAAAGAAAACAGAGAGAGCAGAAGTCTGAACCTTAAGAGAACTCAGAGTGAGACCCTTATCCACACTATCCTGGAGGAAGGAAAGGACTGTTGGAAGATCAAACTCCTGAGACAGGTCCCTATCAGCACACCAAGATATAAAGGTAGATCAAAGTCAATGGTAGGCCTTAGAGGAAACCAGCTTATGGGCACTAAGCATAGTAGCCACCACACCAGAAGAAAATCCCTTCTTCTTCAAAACTGAGGATTCAATCCCCATGCCGCCAAAGCCAGACGATGAACATCCTCCTTCCGCAGGTAACCCTGTAGAAGATGATCTGGACGGAAGGGAAGCCGAAGAGGTTCCACCACTGAGAGATCCAGAAGCTCCGGAAATCAAGCCTGCCAAGGTCAGTATGGAGCAATCAGAATGACGGGGCAGCACTCCAGTCGCAGTTTCCATATCACCCTGTGCAACAGGGAAATGGGAGGAAAGATGTATGCCAGAGGGAAACTCCATGGGATCGACAAGGCATCCACTGCTAGAGCCAGGGGATGCGCCCAACGAGAGCAGAACGTTGGAACCTTCCTGTTGTGTCATGTTGTCATAAGACCCCACAACTGGACAATGAGGCCAAACACCTCTTGATGCAGTTCCCTCTCTCCGCTGTCCACTGTGTGTCGACTGAGGAAGTCTGCCAGAATGTTGTCTACGCCAGGAATATGAACTGCTGAAATGGTAGGGACATGCTCCTCTGCCCAGGACAAAATAGCCTTGACCTCTAGTCAAGCTGCGAGACGTCTTGTGACGCCTTGCTTGTTGATGTAGGCTACCGCTGTGGCATTGTCCGACTGGACTCTGACCAGGCAATCCTCCATTTGGAGTGTTCAGTGTCGCAGGGCATGAAATATCGCCCGAAGCTCCAAGACATTGATGGGAAGGAGAGATGCTTCCTGGGACCACCGGCCCTGAGCATTCAAGTGCCCCAGAACCGTTCCCCAACTGGAGAGGCTGGCATCCATAGTCACTGTTTTCCAAAATGGCACCATGAATGGCCTGCCTTTCAGCAGACTGTTCAGGTTGAGCCACCACGAGAGACTCAGATCCACGTGAAGAGGGAGAGATAAGGACCTCTCCACGAGGTCCGGGCAACCCCTGCATGCCAGGATTAGAAACCTCTAAAGTTCCCTGGTATGAGCCACGGCAAGCGGAACAGCCTCTATGGTGGAAATGAACTTCCCCACCAGGGATGACAATTTCTTGGCTGGAACCGGATCCTGATTCAGGACAGCCTGGACCTTCAGTGCAATCTGATGAGCCACTTCATCTGTGAGGAAAACCATCCAGAAAGACCATCCTCTGTAAAGGAACAAGGTCTGACTTGTCCAGATTGATGATCCACCGGTGACGCGACAGAGCATGAATGCAATCCTGCACTTGCTGATGAAGGAGTTCTGGAAAAGAGGTCTCCAGAAGGAGGTGGTCCATGTAAGGGGTGACTCTGATGCTGTCTCGATGTAGGACGGAAATCAAGGCTACCAGGACTCTGTTGAAAACTTGAGGAGCCGTGGTCAGGCCAAAGGGAGGGCAGAAAACTGGAAATACCCTCAGTCGCAGGCAAGAGGAGATATTGCCAATTCTCTGGATGAATGGTAAAGTGCAAATACGCATCCTGAAGATCCAGAGAAGCTAGAAATTCCCCAGGGGACATGGCAGCTATCACTGTGCGTAGCAACTCCTGGCAGTACTGGGACTTGACCACAAAGGAGTTGAGATCCTTCAAATTCAAAATGGGACGACAGCCCCTGTCCTTCTTGGAAAACACGAAAAGGTTGGAGTAGAATCCCAACCCTCTTTCTTGAGGAAGAACTGGTTCCAAGACAGCCTTGTCCAGAAGGGCCTGAATGGCTCCCTTGAAAAGGCGTGCGTTTCTGCTCCCAGAGGAGAGTGAGAAGAGAAGAATCGGGAAGGAGGAAGAGAGGTGAAGGGGATCCTGTACCCGGCAGCCACCACCTGCAAAACCCACGGGTCCGCCACAGAAGCGGCCACCCACCTGCGACTGGGGACCCGGGTTCGGTGAGTCATGCAGAAGAAGGTTTGGAAGCCTTGGGCTTAGCGTAGAACTTAGGCCTCCATGGCTGCTTAGGCTTGGATGAGGAGCGCGGAGCATGGAGGCACCGCCTGGGTCTCCTGGCGAGATTCAGTCGGAAAAGGACAAAAAAAAAAAATGATTCTGCTTGACAGGCTCCTTCTTCCTCTGGACCACTGGCAGGTGAGTACTCTTCCCCCAGTGGCTTCACTGAGCAGATCCTTAAGGTCAGGACCAAACAGTGAGGTACCCTAAAAGGGCAAAGACAGGAGTGATCTCTTGGAGGCAGTGTCAGCAGACCAGCTCTTGAGTCAAAGAGCATGTCTGGCTACCACAGAGATGGTGGATGCCCTGGCTACCATGCGCACATCGTCAAACAGGGCAGCAGAAACATAATGTTTAGCCTCAGAGATGTTGACGAGAAGCCGCAACGTCAGTAGTAGGAGCTCCCTGACATTCAGCTGAAGTGAGCTGCTCAGTCCAAACAGCCACGGCTTTATTCACCCACGAAGCAGCAAATGCGGGCGCAGGGCAGAACCAGCCGCCGCAAAAATGGCATTGAGAGAGGTCTCAAGCTTTTTGTCAGTCCAGTCTTTCAGAGCAGATGCATCAGTCACAGGCAAGGCTGTGGACTTAGAAAGCCTGGAGGCAGGGGCATGCATCTTAGGAGGAGGAACCCACAGAGCTAGGGCCACTTCAGAGAACAGGTAAAGCTTAGCAAATTTCCTAGAGACAGACTGTTTTCTGTCTGGAAACTTCCACTGCAAACGGTCAAGGGTTTGGGCCTGACAGGCTCCTGAAACACATTAGATAGGTCAGAGGACACATCCTGTACCAAGGGAATGTTCAGGGGGTTCAACACACCCCTGATCAGGCCCTCAGCCGATGGAACAGGATCAGCCTCAAAGGGACAGCAGAACAGTCTTCATCATCAGAGTCGACCAATAATTCCTCCTCAGAGGAATCAGACATATCAGGTAACACCCGGAGGTTTAGGCAGGGAAGATCTGATAGGGGTGGGGGCCTGTCACGAGTGGAAGACCCCCTGAAAGGTGGATGGAAGGAGTTGTAAGGTAGATTGGAGGTCCCTGGTAGTAGCCTTAAACTCTTGCATCCAAACTGGCTCTAGTGCACGGCTGGAGGTCCCTGCAGGGGAATCAGGGGCAGCAGCATATGCTGGGCAAACGTGACATGAGTATTCTCTAGGTATCCCTGAGTGACATGAGGAGCAATGAGCAATGGGGGACACAGACACCCCAGTGTCCTTAGTCTTAGGCCTAGCCCCAAGGTCTAACGGAATAGACATTATCACATAGTCAAACGGTCAAAGTATCAGAAACGTATCTGGTTGGCAAAGGGTTAAACTGCTGAGGAGAGAAAGAGAGTCCAAGCCCTCAATAGGCTACTCGTTCAGAGAAGGCACAAAATGGCTGCCGTGGTGGGAGCCAGTCAGAAACGAGCACAAGAAGCAAGCGCTCATGGGAATTGTAGTTTCTCTAAAAAAGTAACCCAACAGTGCCCCCTGAGCCCCCCAATATGCCCAGAACATTGACCGGAGGGCAGCCAGGGCAGACCCACAAAATGATCAGTCTCTGACTTCGCTACGTGGAGCGGTTACAGAGATATGTCCCAAACTGTAAAGTCCCATAGAAGTGAATGGAGCAATGGCGTCTATTCAGTAAACGCACGCCTGGAACAAAAATTTTACAAAGTGAATACCAAAATGTAAAATCATTCAAAAGCCCACTAGAACTAGTCAGTAGACCAAAAACACACAGATCTCAGTAGGGAAAGTGCCCACAAACCCCCAAGAGATGTAAACCAGCAGCCAAAGGGTTAAGTTACCACATAAACTTGCTCCAAACACCCCACAGACACACAGATAAACCCAATGAATGCATGAGACCCCTGGGTGGAGAACCCTGTGTGGAGGGGAAGCATGGGACATGTGGACCTCAGCACTCAAAGGGTGCTCACCTTTTCAGCAGGTCTTCTAACTTCAGTTTACCATATATCAAGAAGAAGCCTCAGTGGGCAACTCCTGAAGAAAGAACTTGCAGCCAAGATTTCCCCCCCAGGGCTTAGGTCCACAAAAGCACCTGGTAAACTGAGCTATCCACATTTGGGTGATGGGAATTGTCAGTGATGGTAATCCACCTAATGGTGGTATCCCATATCTAATAGGATAATAATAAAAAAGCTAAAACTATAGCAGAACTGTTCTCTTGTCTTGTGTCTTGACCAAGGAACAAATCTTACTGGATGGGGATTGGCTAGCTGCAAGCTAAGGAGAGGAGGTAGGCTCCACCCAGCAGTCACTTCTCAGAATTGTTCCTGCCTACTTAAAGGGGGTGATCGCCTACCCCAAAGTTACCAGTAACCTATATTGGACGACACAGAAAGTGGATTAGTGAAAATACACAACATTATATTACTTAAATGTATTATGTATAACTTAAAAGTAAACCCTTAACGACCTTTTAAGGGTGTGCAAGGCCCTTAATGAATTAAACAAATGCCACATACATACAAAGATATTGAGATTTACCAGTAAAGAGTAAATATTGTTAGTTTGCTGGCAGGAGTTACAAATACACTCTCTATGATATGTATGTAAATTGTCAAACTTCATAGCCATTTTATCACTTAGTTGTTTCAAGGTATGAAGAATCTTCAACATAGGTAGTTGTCTTTTCCATTTCATGCAAACAGTTTCAAAAAGACAACTCCATGATCACCAATTCCCCAAACAATTGTTATACTGAGACCCGATAGCCGATAGTCTTCAACAGATTAATGAATATGCTTAAAAGGAAATATGGTGTCCACAAAAGACCCATTTAAATACTTGGTTGCACCCCAAAGCCATGGAGTCCCCATATCTCAAAACTCTGCAAGGCTGGGTGATGTCGAGGCCTCATTCAGCGCTCATGGGCAATTGCTGCAGTCTTTACTGAAATCTATAGAAGCCCTGTGTCAGCAAATCCACCATCAATGGCCTTTCATAATGAGGAGAGCAATCTCCCACAAGCACAGAGTGAAAGGAACTATGACACATAGCCCTGTAGATCGCCATGATCGGCACAGCAATCAGAATGAAAAGAAGGAGTGTTGAACTATGGGGAACTCTGCTCCCATCACTCTGGGGGGCACAACTAAGTATTTAAAAAGTTATTTTAATAACCTCTAATGACCTTTTAAAGTGAAGGTCAACCTACTTTTTTGACTGTACATATTCTGTAAGTACATTGCATGTAAAGTCAAGTTGCCTATCATTTATTTATTCATCTTCACTTTTTAACACATTTATATCCCTGGTTGTGATCTAACTGAATTTCCGCCAGACTGTGAAAAAATGTATAGCGATACAATGTTGCACTATCACCACAGCACTAAGGGCTCTGTTAGCTGTAGAGGAGCAGGCGTTTCTGCTGCAGGTATATTGCAACATTGTATCACTATTGCTGTTTCTGCAGTTCCTGAGATAAATATCTCTAGAAACAGAAATTCAGTTAGCTTCATGTCAGGAATATAAACATATGAATAAAAATAAATTGATAAATAAACACAAATTATAGAAATTTTGTCTGTACATATTATGCACCTGTAGAATATGTAAAGTCAAAATGGAGGTTGGCTGTCACTTATACCCTTGGATGTTTCAGATTACTGGGCCTTATGTATAAAAGCAAACTGGAGAAATTCTATGGCAAACTGACTGAACTATAAGGGACAAAGATACATGATTTAAATGACAACAAGACATGAAAACAGGGAGTGTCTCATAGCGGAGAACGACCCAACAAAATCATTATAAACCAGAACAAATCACAATCCGGAGTAAACCCTCTGCATCATAGGGAACACAAACAATACTAAAATTCCCATTGATTTAACTGGGTCTTTTAACCCTTTGAATGCCACAGATGTCTCAAAAGCATTGCGATGGAGACCTCTCAAGCATTCAGTGGGTTATAAGTCAAATTAATGGGAATAGTAGAAATATTTTTTTCTCGGTGATGCAGATGGTTTGCTCCAGTTGCTTTTACACACAAGGCTTTATGTTTGTTGTGTATATAGATTGGAGGAGGAACCATACATTTCTCTGGTGCCACTGCTCTCAACACAAGTGAGGCACGTGAGTGCAGGAGACATAACACAATGAACCCCATAAGGACTTGTTCACATGGACAACTACAGCATGGCATTTGCCAAGAATGAAAACACGCACAAGCTTGGTCACATGAGGCTGAGCACATGGACGATTGTGTCAGTGTATGTCGCAGGACAATGCAGCATGCTGCAACTTTGTCTCAACAGTGAGCCTTACGCAATGAAGTAAAGAGGGACAATTCTGGTGCAAATCAACTGCGTCATGGGGAGAAATAAGAATTCCCAATGATTTAAATTGTTCTTTTAAAGGGATAGTAATACTTAAAATGTAAAAAAAAATATGTTGTAGGGTTTATCCCCCTGAGTAAAACAAGAGTACTCCCACTGCTGAAAGGTGTTTCATTCAAAAGTTATTAATTTTCAAAGTTGAATTTTTTTAGGTGCAATATCACAGTGGCCTGAAATTGTACAGTGGCGCTGTTGCTACACCATCCTATGGAGATTTATGGTCAATTGACCAGAGCTGTCCATAGGATCGTGTAGCAACAGCGCCACTGTACAATTTCAGGCCACTGTGATATTGCACCTAAAAATTTCAACTTTGAAAATTAATAACTTTTGAATGAAACACCTTTCAGCAGTGGGAGTACTCATGTTTTACTCAGGGGGATAAACCCTACAACATATTTTTTTTTACATTTTAAGTATTACTATCCCTTTAACCCTTTGAATTGTAGAGAGGCTGTGACTTCTCTAGCATTCAAGGGGTTAAAAGACCAATGCGGTGGATACCTCTCTGGCATGCAAAGTGTTAAATCAAATGTAATTTGGAGAATTTTTTTGGCATCCCTATGGTGCAGTCAGTCTGCAACAGAGCATGTAAAATTATCCTTATTCATGATATTCCATCTCTGAAAAAATGCCACAAAAAGTCACCAATGTGAACATAGACGGGATCACAAGTACATACAATTTAAACATATTTTCTTTTTTATTTTTCTTATGTGTATATTCAGCCTTAAAAGGAGAAGTAAACTCCTTTATGAAAAAATATATATTGTATGTCTTATCCTGTCGAGTAAAATAAGGGCACTCCCATGGCTGAGAGATGCATATTTCCAAAGTTACTACAGTTTAAACTCATGTTTTTTTGTTTTGTTTTTTTACATTAACAGTGCCTTCTGGTTTTAAATTCCAATTAGTTTTTCTGTTACATTCGAATGGAGAGGAAAGCCAGTGACACAGTTCTCCATAGAATGTGAATTAAACTGCTGAGTCACTTCCTGTCAGTTAGAACTTCCAGGAAGTAAACGCAGAGTAAATTCACTTACTGATTATTTGAACTGCTATAACTTTTGAATAAATTTGACAGAGGTGGTAGTCAAATTGTTTTACTCAGCAGGAAAAGCTCTATAACCTATATGTTTTCATAAAAAACTTTACATCTCCTTTAAAACAATACAGAAACAGTGTTGTATTAATCCAAAGTATTGTGAAATAATTATAACAGATACCATTTACTACTAATCCAGAGAACAGTCCAATGAAATACTGTGGCTGCAGCCAATTAAGTCTATTGTAGACTGCACTGTGACCAACTGAAAACTCAAGCTGACCTGAATTCATATAGTATGGCCTTCAAATTGGGAGCCTTAACGCTCTGAATTCCAGAGGGGTATGCAGTGCATTGTGAAGAAACATGTGGAGCACTATAACATGTCATAACTGCAAAATCAAAAATATAATGTGTGCAATATGGCTGAGCCATAATTCAGTACAGTTTGTTTTGATAAATCTAGCAAAAACTATTCCACAATGTTGTATCTTTTATACAACCTTATAGCTCCAGATATGCCCATACCTGGGAACTTAGCTGACCCTGAGATTGTTAAATATTAACCTTTAATGTTCCTAAGAACATAGATTCTAGTCTATAATGCCCTGCTTGCTCTAACCCAGTGGGGTTCAGTTGGTCCACAAGGAAGCCTTAACATAGTACAATGTAGATATATCACTGTCTGGACATACACAAGACAAGCAGGACTTCTCACACCTTCCTGGTACAAATTGCACCAATTTAGAAATTAAACAAGCAGTTAATTGGCTCAGATCATATATTCGGAAACTCTGAACTCTCTCAGCCTGAGAATTGGGACATTCATCCTGACACCCTGATCTTTGGCTCAAAACCCTGAGTCTCAGGGTCAATCCCTAAGAGTTCCTAGGTATGGCTATGTGAACAAAAAAGAGGTTGTCTGTGCATCAAACCCTGATTTTTACAAACAAGCAACCTATGACTTGCTACAGATAAAACTGTGGGGTTTAGTGTCATATTTTGGCCAAAGATATGGAAAGCTTGCCTGCCCAGTCAAGGCACCCCAGCTTAAGGCAAGTCTCTATCTGCCTCTAATATATGAACATGTACTTTTCATAATGCAGTTAAAAACAGTGGTTCTACCTTACCTCTACTGTGAACAAAACTCTTGTGAGGGAAAAGAGAGAGGCATTTATACCTTCCCTAATTCAGCTATTACCATGTTTGGGGAGGTACCAACCAAGAGAGGAGGAGCCAAAACCTCCCAAAATACATACAAAAAATATGAAACATACAGGTTCCTGGTGAGCTTAAAATAGCCTTTATTAGTAGTTTTCAATTATTTACATATGTGTATAGTCAGGAGAGCAGCAAGGACAATATTTTGGCTACTATAGTAAGTGATCATAAGAGGTTGTCTGCGCATCAAACCCTGATTTTTTACAAACAAGCAACCTATAATTTGCTACAGATAAAACAGTGGGGTTTAGTGTCATATAGGTATGGCTATGTCTACCCTAATGGAATGAACACATTTTATAAGAGTAGAACAATTGGCAATTTTTTATATTATATATTTATTTTAGCCTGTGTGGCCTTGTTGTATGCATTCTTCATAAGCGTCCCCCTTTAACCCTTTGAGTGCCTGAGGGGTGCACAACGCACTGCGAAGCAACACGTTGTGTACCCCTCTGGCATTCAAAGGATTAAAATTGCTTATTATGGACGCCCTAAAAAAGACATGATGATTAAGTGGCCATTACATCACTTTCGTACTGTTATAGTGAGTGCTATGTATTTTCACAAGAACTGAGGCCTCCATATTAGCTTTATATTCAAAAGAGAAGTAAAGGTAATTCTGGGAAAAACTAACTGCATCCAAAAGTCCTGCTGATTTGAATAGTAGAGGGGTCTCCATCACATTGCTCAGAAATGTATTAGTGACTTCTTTAGCATTCAATGGGTTAAAAACCACATTTAATATCAATGGGAATTAGTATTAATCCCTTGTGATGCAGGTGGTTTGTCCCATAATTGATTCATTTTTCTTTTGAACATAGGGCCCATACAGACTCTTTATGGAGGCAAAGCAATTCCTTCCTGTAATTCACACACACTACACACAGCAACAACTACCTAACCTCTGGAAAGAACCCTCACATATACCATAGTCAATGACTTTCCATGCAGATGTAACAGAACATACACAATGCCAGCACACATCTCTGTTGTGACCAAGATTAGAAAAGGAGAGAAGACATACCTCTATAGCTGCTACGGTCAAAATGAGGTTCATTTTAGAATCTTCAAAAATTGCACCGACTTGAGAAGACATCCCAAGAAGAGCACAGTTGGTAACCACTGCTATAATACCCATGGTCTCAAAGGCCAACTAAAAGAAAATAAACACACAATTAACTAAATGTTTGTTATTCTTCAAACTATACCCTCCAGGAAAGTAAAATTTATTCTGTAATGGTCTCTATGCATTCCTTTCTAAGCCTTTGGCTTATAGATATGTCTTCACCACACTGTGAAGAGACTAACCTGCAAGTGAATAAAGAAGCATACGCATATTGTCTCTCTTTAAAGTGATAGTAATGTTTCTCTTCATAGTATTTGAGCCATGGAGAGTGTTACTTCAGTACTGTCAGAGTTGTAGTACAAGAGTAATTGAATGATAAAGTATCCCTCTCCCATTTTACCTAATGTAACCCACCTACCCTCAGCTGACTGGACTGGTTGAAGCAAAGGACAATCTTATTACTGTGAGCATAAAGAAAACCTGCCCAATTGACAGGTTTTTTAAGTTTTTCCTTATGCTCACTGAAGATTGTACCTTGCTGCGATACATCCAGACAGTCTGATTTGCCAGTTCTCAGTATCTCTGAGTAATATGTGAGGAGAGACACAGGATTCTTTATGTTACAAGAGAAGGTTGTGGTGACCTTAGAGCTGATGTCTGAGTGCATCCTGCCTCTTCCTCACTTGCCCTCCTTAACACATTGTCGGCCTTATGGCAAACCTTCATGCTAATGGTTAAAGTGTCTCTCCCTCCCCTTACATAGTAAATTTTAGTGCATATGGCAAAGTGTGTCATATTCTCTATGGTAAAATGATCACCACACATTTCCAGAAACACTTCACCATTGCATCTATCCTTAAAGCATCCCCTCCCAGGTGGTACTATTGATAACAGTATATAAGTAGAAAAAGAAAAACAGATAAAAACATCATCAGTATTAACTTTTTAATTAAACATCTTCCACAAGCAGCAGGGGTACTCTTCTTTCTCTGTAAGTACCACCCTGCAAGATATGATTTTTTTCATTATATATACATAATAAATTTTGCAGACTAAACTATATAAACCATACGTATTAGGGATGGGCGGAAAGTCTCTTTTTCTGCATTAATTTTTTCTTTTTATAAAGAAAACTGTCAGTTTGCTATTTTCTTGCAAAAATTCCAGCAATTAGAAACTCCCTAAATGTTTGGACTTTTCTCTAACCCCAAGACTCAGTAAATATGTGGTTCTATAGCTATCAGTGCAGTGGGACAAGGATGGGGGATGTCTTATGTGTGGATCTATGGCTCCAGTGGAATGGGGGGAGGGTTTAATTTGTGTGGTTCTATGGCTATCGATGTAGTTGGACAAGGCTAGAGGTCAGTATGTGTGGTTCTAAGGCTACAATGGGACAAGGTTGGGGGACAGGTAAGCATTGGTGGGAAACATAAGGCCCTCCAGCTGCTGCCAGACTACTACTCCCATCATTCCCCACCAAAATGTTGGGAGTTGTAGTCTGGCAGCAGTTATAGTGGTTCACTTTGCCCATCCCACTAGCAGACCGTGCATCAGAGCAAGGCTGAGTGGTCAGTATGTGCAGTTCTATGGCTATGAATGCAATGGGATAAAGTTGGATGGGTCAGTATGTATAGTTCTATGTCTACAGTGAGACAAAGATGGAGGTCAGGCACTATGTGTGATTCTATGGCTATCAATGCACTTGGATAAATCTAAGCGGTCAGCTTGTGTAGTTCTATGGCTACCTGTTCAGTAGAATAAGGCAGAGGGTCAGCATGTGTGGTGCTATGACTACAGTGAGAAAGGGCTAAAGATCAGTATGTGTAGTTCTATAGCAGCCAGTGCAATGTGACAAGCTGCAGCTGTGGCAGAAAAAACTGAACTTTTCACTAGAATTTTCACTGAAGGGTAAAGTAAATTTTTTCGCACTTTACCCTTTTTGGGTGCTAGCTTGCACCTATCCCTAGTAAACAAAGAAGTAAATCAATTCTGAAGCAAACCAAATGCATCATAGGCAACAAATAAATATCCCCCCCAAATCCAAATTATTTAAATGTGTCTTTTAACCCCTTGAATGTTAGAAAGGTCTCCAATGCATGACTCCATGTTGGAGACCTCTAACATTCAATGGGTTAAAATGCCAATTTAAATTAATTGAAATTTTTATTTGTCCCCTGTGTACAGCTTGTTTGATCCAGAATTGCTCCCATTTTGGTCTGTACATATGCGCCTAAGAGTTTTTCATAAAGATGTAGCATTCAGTTGATGCAATGTGAAAAGCTGCTTATTCTGCAAGTGAAGTTTAAACTTGATGTCTTTCATTAACAAACTAAGAAAATTAAAGTAAAATAATATATATCCTACAGCAGCAGTAAAAGCCAAGTTTTGCTACAATACATTTTTAATTAAGGTGAATCGTTTATGTGGCTATATGAAAATAAAACCAATTACCATCCATACGCCAATGCTGGCTGAAGGTTCAGAAAATGGCCGTTTGTAGACACGGCACATCTTCAGTGCATCAGAGTACATCTCTGTAAGATTGTTAAGCACTGCGAAAATGGCTGCCAGGGGATAGACACAGGAGAACAAGCTCACATAGCCAAACAGTAAGAATAGCTCCAAGTAATCATCAAACGTACCCTAAAAATGCAAATACAAACCAGGTTATTTTTCATATAATGCACATAGAGCAGTCACATCAAAACACTAACACAAAGAAAATACAACATGCAAAAAATACTAGATTTTCAAAACGGTTTATACATAAAAATATTAAATAATGCTCAAATAACCATTTCTATAAGACAAGTCCAGAAATAACAATTTACATTTAACCCTTTAAGTTTCAGAAAGGTGGGCAACACATTGCTCAGAATCAGCTGCACATCCCTCTGGCACGCAAAGGACAAAAATAAACACAATTTCTTAATCGTATAATTAATTCATTATGCAAACAGTGCCTTCTACAACAGAATTGAGATTGGTAATATAACACTGTCATGCCAAGGTATGAGTTGGCCTTTGCAGGGCCTCTGGTTTGTATAATTTGTTTGTTTATTTTGTATTTGTATGTTATTCAAAGTGCACCAGTCCTAGGCCATAAAACTAAATGAGCAGCTAGCAATCACCAGAGCAGGACGTAACTGCCCTAAAAAAGGTCTTGGGCCCTCTGCTTTGATGGGGGCTTATCCAGGAAACATGTGTATATCGTAAACTGTCAGGCCAAACCTCCCCCTAGGTGACACCCAGAGGGTTTGGTCTCTTAGAAGCAACTGTAGAATGTATTTAAAAACAGGGCATTTCTTTGTAACAACTGAAACGGAGAACTTTTTACCATCTGAAGTTCCCACAAGGACTCTTAATACAAAGGTAAATGTATGTAGGGATCTCTTGTGTTTCTCCCATTTTAATGTATGGACTGTTTTGCTTATATGTAATCTTTATTTCTGTATGTCCTTTATTTCTGTATTTTTGTAACCAGCACTGTGAAACCTTTTTTTCAGGTTAAATATTCAATCATCAGCTCTTGTCTCTGTTCTCTAACATGAACTCACTTCTCTAAAGGAAGCTCAGGCAGCACAAGTTACTAAAGGTTTAATAAGTAATTATTAAAGTAAAGTAATACTTTGTTTTAACTTTATTTTATAGGCATTAAAAAAACATGAAGAATGATATAAGTCTTATCTCTCAAACCTTTATGGTTTATGAGATATTCACAAGCAAAGTTTCCCCCTCCCGCCCCTTTTACCTAGTGTAAGCTATCTCTTCTCAGATGTGGAATGCAGTCCATAGACTGGACAGATAACAGAAGGGGACACTCTTATTCCTATGAAAACAATGAAATCCCTGCCCCCCTTGACAAGCTCTTCAGGTTTTTCCCTTACCTTAATTGAAGATTGTCCCTCTCTGCAGTCTACCTGGGCACCTCCCTTCTGCTCTGACTGAACAGTGTGACATCAGTAAAAGGGGCGGGAGGGGGAAACTTTGTCACTGAATTACTCTTGTACTACAACTATGCCAGAATTGAAATAACACTTTCCAAAGTCCAAATACTATGATGATTAATTAGAGCTGCTTTTATTATGAAACATTACTATCCCTTTAATTCTATGTCTGATTATTAAGGTGATTTAATACTGTAATTCTGTTGTGCTTGTGGTAACTCAAGACGCCCAGATATAAAGTCTTGGTGGCAGCAGCAGCAAATTATAGTACTTGGGTGATAGTGCAGGAGGAATTTCAGGGGTTAATTTGGTGGTTGCTAGGAATAGTAACAGTAACCAGGGGTCTGGTATTGTTAACCCTTTCACTCCCACACTCTGCCCACTGTGTCAGCAGGGCCTATAACCTTCGCTTGTGACAAGCACGTTAAGAGATGAAAATGAAACAGTCTTATGTTTTTATTCATGTCCCCATTTCACTTATTCAGGTAAAAATGACAAAAAAAAAGTGTAGTAAAATTTCATTGTTGCTATGGCAACAGTGAAGAGTTCTTCCTCTCGATTTCTCCTTCTTTGGTGATGTCAGCTGCTGAAATCCAGCCCAGCTCTCTCAGCTTTTACTGCTCCTTTACATGTCCTTCTGTGGGCATGCTTTTGATCATCAGTGGAAAGTTTAAAGGAAGATAGAGAATTACACTGGCTGGACTGACCAGACCCAGAGAAGGTGAAAAATAAAAAAACATGGACTATTGCATGTGGTGCCACTTGAGAATGTACAGGTGCCAACAAGCATGTATTGAACAGGACCAGTGCAAATATGTTGCTTTCTCCCCCGATAACGGATCATTGCTCATTTGCCCCAAACTGGCCCAATAAGTCAGGATTTAAAATGCATCGCAGGCCACACTGATATTAGGGCCTCGCTATCCCCCATCACCATTAACCCTATGAGGGATAGAGGGACTGTGGAACAAAGCTGGGGGGTTTGGGTACGTGGTGGAGATTGGAGGCAGCAATGTGTTGATGCCCCTTGTGGCACATAGGGTTCATTTTTCCCCCATAATTCCTTCTTCAGACCCATTGAGACCTTGATGCCTCGCTAATTCAATGAGGTCTAAACAAAAAATAGTGAAAAAAATAATCTGATCAAACTGGGAGATTAATATTCATGACACAGGAAAGCAACATGCTTTACTGCTTTACTCCTACCAGAACTAGTACGAGTGAACGTAATCAAGGAAAGTCTTCTCATGTCACTAGCAGCTGTGAGATCAATAGCTGCGTGGACATCAAGAGGGCTCCTGATGCACAAGAAGGCTGACTGGCTGACTTTTTTTTTTTTTTTTTTTAATTGTGGCCATTGAATGCCACAATAACCTCGATTCTGCAGTACAGCATATGTGTTTGGCACAGAGTGAACCGCTTTCCAAGCCTATATGCCACATCACCTTGGCACTCTGGGGGTTTAATATTTGGGATGTTAATATGTCCCTTATGGAGCACCAGTTTGCTACATAATTGCTCCAATTTTTGTTGGTGAATATGCTATTTACAATAAAGCCTTAATGACCTGCAGGAGCGCTTTAAGTAAAAGCGGGGTCTGAAACTGACTGCTCCAAGAATGGATCAATCTCCCCCAGACCCCTGCTCGGTGCAACAGTACATCCAACAGTAAAGTGGAAGTCAGAGACAATCTACTAGGAACAAGTCTGCAATACAAATTTGCAGGATCTCTAGGAGCGGTGTCCTAACCAGAGCAAACTCTCTTTTAGCCCACTAGCTCCTTTCATAGAAAGTTAATATTCTACAGCATATCATACTGGTTCTGCCAAGACAGACACAAAATGCAGGCAATTCATCTCTGAACAAGAGATGCAGCTAACCCCATATGTGCGTTTCTGCCTTGTTGGGCCTAATCAGTGAGGTGTAGCTGATATCTTTAAGCACTGTGAGCAAGGGGTCCACTGTTGGATTCCCCTATTATCCTATTACATACTATTACAAATTTGCAGGCTCTATAGGAGTGGCGTGCTGCCCAGGGTGCAGTCTCTTTTAGCCCACTAGTGCCTTTCACAGAAAGGAAATATTCTACAGCATTCCATACTGGTCCTGCCAAGACAGCAGTCCAGCCACGAAATGCCAGGCAATTCCTCTCTGAACAAGAGAAGCAGCTAACCCCAGACGTAGGTTTCTGGCTGGTTGGGACTTGTCAGTGAGGTGTAGCTGATCTCTCTAAGCACTGTAAGCACAGGGTCCAATGCTGGATTCCCCTTATCCTTGGGACTAATCCCAAGGAAAATATGCACAACACAACAGGTCACGTGTGCCGGCTGTCCTTAAGGGGTTAATGTGCCCCTCTTTGGAAAAAAGTAAATGTTTGGGGATATGAGGGGTTTCAAATGAGGTATTATTAAGTATTTTTGTTGCTGCTTTTTATAACCTTGTACAAGGCACTACCACTTTAAATTGTTTGTAGAAGACAGAGGCATTACTTCAATAAGCATTGTTGTACTTAAAAACAGAATTGTATACCGCCAAGTTTCATAAGAATGACATGTTGCTCCTGTGATAAACGTAAGCTACAAAGTATCCTTTCCACAGTAGAGACTAAATAAGGCTTTGTTTCAGTTTAGATCAGGTATGGCACATTGCCCACCACTGGTTTAACAACTCAGATGTAATATGGAAATTGAATCAATCTTTCCACATATTATACAAGCACGTCATTTACTTGAGTTCCCATAACCAAAGTGGGTATCATATTGAAAAGGCGTTGTCAAAATGACGAGCATCAAAACGGCACATTCAAAAAGTAGTGGCTATCACAATGGTGACTTTAAAATCTCTCCATTTAAAATGTAGCTAGTGCTTTGAGGTAGTCAGGAGTTCGTGTTCAGTACCAGTTAGGTTACGTTAGACAGGTTAGGTTAGCTTGGGGGTAGGTTAGGGTAGTTTGGGGTACGTGTTCAGTATCTGTTGGGTTAATCAAATTAAGTTCGTTGGGGTAGGTGTTCAGTATCTGTTAGGTTATGGTAGTCAGGTTAGGTTAGTTTGGGGGTAGGTTAGTGTAGTTTGGAGGTACGTGTTCAGTATCTGATAGGTTAGGTTAGTTTGGAGGTAGGTTAGTGTAGTTTGGGCTACGTGTTCAGTATCTGTTAGGTTAGGGTAGTCACATTGCCAGCTTACTGCATCTGGTCAGTTATCTTTTAGGTTAGGTTACTACGAAAGTTCAGTATCTATTAGGTCAGGGTAGTTTGCGGTATATGTTCAGTACCTGTTAGATTAGGGTAGTTTGGGGGTATGTGTTTAGTAACTGTTAGGTTACTGTATTCATGTTGCCTTAGTTGCTGTTATCTGTTAAGGTGTAATGAAACATTTTTAACAACAACATTTTGATCAATTGCAACTTCATGAATGCACAATGTAGGAACTTGCATTGAGAAATTCGTAGTAAAGCACCAAAGGCTAGTAATGGTATGCACATGCCTTAGTGAGACCGATGTGCTAAGCAGAGCTGGAGAAATTCTGGGACAAACCTGGGGATGAAAAAATAAAACTCACTGATTTTAATAGAGCTTTTAACCCTTTGAATATGAAACAATGTGTTGGAGACCTTAACTGGTTAAAAGTTCTATTTAAACCAATGTGAATCTTGGAAAAAAAAAAATTCTTCTGGCACAATTAGCGAATACCAAACTTACTCCAATTCTTCCTAGTAGATCAGCCTCAGCCATGCAATACTATAGTAGGGGATTGTGGTGTCTGATTTCAAGCACTGGCTTTTTTCCCAATAAGAGAGACACTTCTCCTAAGAGAACTGCATCCAGTGGAGTGTATATGTTGTATAGCAAGCAGTACTCACCACAGGAACAGCAAACAGAAATGTAATGGGAGTACTGAGATGGAAAACAAAGCTTCTACAAAGAAAATGGATAAAGCACTACATAGAATATATAGAGAATAACATGTGGGCATATGCAGCTTAAAGGGAAAATAAAGCATTAAAAGAGATTATTTAACTCTGAA
This sequence comes from Rhinophrynus dorsalis, assembly GCA_037306005.1. NCBI lineage: Eukaryota > Metazoa > Chordata > Amphibia > Anura > Rhinophrynidae > Rhinophrynus > Rhinophrynus dorsalis. Next base: position 362,494,255 of record CM074723.1, on the reverse strand, counting down.
TAAGAGTATAGTTAACTCTTGACTAGCATCTACAAAATGTTCTTTTTTACCAGTTCCATTCCCCTATAAGTTGGACCTGAGCTTGCTTTGTGGAAGCAACCAGTGTAGGACAGCAGGATCGTTAAATGCAATAGGTGTGACAAGGGTTGCCAACTCATCTCTGAATGCCATCTGATTAGAGCAGGTGTGGAGAACCTTAGGGTTTCTGGCTGTTGTTGGACTAAAAGTCGCATCATTGTTTGAGAGCCATTAACCAGTTGAAGATGATGGGAACTGTAGTCCAACACCAGATGAAAGGCAACTGAATATGCTGGAAATTGTAGCCCCACAAAGGCCAATGCAAGAAATTATACACAATCATGCATTAATATTGTTGGGCTTTGTTCACACAGATGATTTTCTTGCAATAGAAAAGTCAGATGGAAAAGATTTACATTTTATAGCCAAAGCATGTTCTTTCCCTGGCATCATCTGCTCTCAGTATAAACAGCTGAACAGAATCTCACTGAAACAGAACTACCTACAATCCTTTGAGATTCCATTGATACCAGTACTAGAATTTGTTTGTGTATTAACTCGTTGAAGATAGATAGACAGACAGATCGATAGATAGAGAGATACAGATATATATATATATATATATATATATATATATATATATATATATATATATATAAAAGATAAAGCTGCAGCCAATGCCAATTCGCTGCAGGATAAAGGCCTCCTCAGCAAGCTGAGGGTATGGACCGTAATCTACCACACATACACACATTGTACATACACATATATATATATATATATATATATATATATATATATATAGATATATATAGATATATACACATATACATACACACACACACACACACACTAGCGAATGTTGCACGGCACTGCACACCTTGCATGTCAGAAACCAGGTGCACCACTGCTGCAAGTCTCGCAGCAGCAATTTTCACAGGAGTGGGCATCCTCATTCACTGCATGCAGCCGGTCTCTGCGAACCCATTCACACTGACATGAACGGATTCCCTGATCCCACCTGCTCCTACCTGGTAATCCAGGTAGGATGGAAGCAGGGGAGCCCTCTTGCTCCCCTGCATTAGCTCCATTGATCCCCTAGCAGAATCAGCTGGGAGATCAGTGGGTTGGGGGTTGAGCATTGGGAGGGGTCCTGATGTCCCCCACCATGGGGTCTGATTGTTTTTTGTACTGCTGTGTGGATGGGCCAAGTAACTAACCGGTGGTTGGTTGAGAAGGCAGGGGGCTCCTAAGCAAAGTGGCCAAGCGGAGGCTGGTTGAAGAGGCTCCTCTTCACCCAGAGTTTTGACTCCTTACACTGAACCAGAAATACTTAGAATCATTTATATTTGGGTTTTTTCATGCACTGAACACATTATAACGTCACCCATATGAAACAGACCTAAGCGCTTCATTTTAGGTGTTACTTTTAAATTTGAATTGCATATTTTGTATTGATTAATAAAAACCCATATTGTTTGTGACGTCCATGCATAAGGTGCAGCTGTGGTCAGCAGCTGAAAATTTGTCATAATAAACTGTCATCTATGCTTATTGTATCTCAGGTACAATTCTATGGCAAAATACAAAAATTAAAGCAAAATGCACATCAAGATAAAAGCTTAGACTGTAGAGAATATAGTTTATCACAGTGGTTCTCAAATTAGGTTCTGTTTAATGCCAGGATACTCAGAAGCTGTAGAAGTGGTTCCATAGAACAAACATTAATTATGGTTAATATGGGATTAAGGCTGCATTGGCAAGCAGCTTATGTGGGGTTATAGAACTGCTAATAACTCAATCACCTTGGAAATTCAGAACCTTTCCCACAGTACCATTTTGTTTTCTGTAAAAGGAATCTTGAAATAAACAAGATACCAAAGAATAAATACTCTGATACAATTAGCCTATGCTTTTATTTTCACTTGTTTGCTTTTTATATTTCAGATTACTTGTCCTTGGTTTCATGAATGTATCTTAATTCAGACTGGTATAGATTGTGTTCAGTGACTGATGTAGCAAGTCATTTCTAGATTATATGTAGTGATATTGAGGCCGTGAACTAGATGACTACCATGATGGAGTGGATTAGATACACAATTACTTAATCCCATTTTAAGGGTATATAAAGTCATAGAGACTAATTTCATATTCACTCAAAGATAAGTTATCAGTGCATTTCTCAACTCATTTATGTAGAGACTCCAGGTTCTCCCAATGGTAATGTAGATATTATTAGGGTCCCTCTACTCTATACGTCTCAACCCTCGCAACATAAGCTATCATTATCTTATCTGCCTTCCTTAAGTGTAGCACACAATATAAAAACTATCTGCAAATTGCATTGATCTCTACGATGTGTATGTGAGGTGACAATTCCCTGAAGGACAAATAATCTATGAGCAGAACTGTACATTATTGCCCCCTCCCCATGACATGTGGGCTTTCCTCATCCTTCACAGAGTAACTATGACTTAGTCTACAGATTTATCCTTGTGATAACTTCCCGTTTGTATTTTGGCCTTACTTATTTAAGTACTACAGCAGATTTAATATGTTGCCTCATACATCTCAGTTACAACATAAGCAGAAAGCTGCATAACAAAGGTTATCATATATTTTGGTGCGGCAATGGCTGATCATTCAGTTTCAACTCTGAATCAGATTCTGCAATTGTCCATCTTAAAAAATTTATGAGGTGTAATTACTGTTCATTTATATTTGCTGATTACTCAACCATTGATCACTTGCCTCCAGTTGTAAGTCAGTTTATTTAAGAAATTGTGGGGTTTGCCAGATGACGGAGAAGAACCTATGTGCAAAAGGTGATCTTTTGAGTCATATGAAGGGATGATTTCTTTGATGAATACACTTGATCTGACCTTGAAACCTGAATAAGCTTTTCCAAACACAAGCCAGAAAAGGCCATTCTTGCAAACTCTTTCTTTCATAAAATCAATTAAGTCTACTGAAAGTCTGCCATTTTTTGGAAGAGGTTTGGTTTCAACCTAATCCTTCAAATCATCCAAAAGAGGTTATGAAAAAAAAAATAATTAAAATAGAAATTCCTTGATGACTCTCGATTCTCTTGTACATGTGGCCTCTAAAGTTCCGACTTTTTCTGTTCGGACAGAGACATGACACAGGAGAGATGATGCGGATGCCAGGACCAATTCTTGAGAGTCTCCAGCAGTAACTCCAGTGTATGGAATTGGGCAAAGGGAACTACCTCCAGGGTAGAGACCAGAAAACCCAGCACCTTCATGTACTCCTACACCATCTCAATGGGTGAAGCAGGGCTTCAGACACCTGGCAAGAAAATGAGAGAATATTGTCTTCTGGGAGGAAAAATATATCCAGAAGAGTGTTGAATCAAATTCAGGGAAAGTGAAGGACGTGGGGGATGTAACCAGAGAAGATTTCTTGAAATTGAATATGTTTGAATGAATATGTTTATTTATATAGCGCCACAAGTGTATGCAGCGCTTTACAATTTAAGGGTTTAGACAATGCAGGGTTATAAGTACTGTGCAAAGTGAAACACTGGAAGAGAGGTCCCTGTCCAAAAGCTTACAATCTAAAGTGGTAATGGGAGACATACAGAGTACATGAGGGTCAAGTGCTGTATACGGTGCCAGAGTTCCAATTAGGATAGGGGACATAAATTAAGAAATATACAAAGTGAGTGCCATGTAACATGTTTAAGTTTTGTTAAGAAAGTGTTGCTTCAATCGTGATTTGAAGACCATCAGAGAGGTGCAGTGGCGCAGAGTGGGAGGTAGAGCATTCCATAGATAAGGAGCAATGAGAGAAAAAAAATTGAGAACACAACTGTGTTGTTCCAGGGTAGACACACACGCATAGAAACTACTCTGATGGAGCCTTTAGCAAAAGGTTGTCTAGATAGGTGTCAACGACATGCCTAGAGAGTGGATGTGAGCATCCAAGTCTGTCAGTGCATTTGTAAAGACAGATCAAATAAAAATGGAGGTCATTAGTACAGGAAACTCCGATGATCTGCATGGACAGGAATATGCAGAAAAGCAAACTTTATGTCCAGAGAGGCAAAAAATTATCCTGGACATGTGGAGGAGATCACAGAGTGCAAGGACTCCATTTTGAACTGGGGTGCAATTACAAAACTGTTGAGGAGCTTCAAGTTCAAAACAGGATGGCATCTGCCATCTTTTTTAGGAACTATGAAAAGGTTGGAAAAAGAATCCTAGTAGGAAACAGGTACCAAAACCTGCATATCTAACCTGGAAGAGACTGAGTCTAAGAAAAAATGACCCTGCACAGGATAGCGAAGAACTCTGGATATGAAGCCAATTGCCCCAAAGAGAAATGGCCCTAGTCACCAAAGCAACAGCGAAAGTGAGATGTGAAGCAGCTTCAGAATCTGCAAAGTTTGCCTTCAAATGGGAATCCAGGTGCTTATCCACCTGGTCCTTATGTTCCGCTGCATCCACAAGTTGCAAAGCCATGAGCTCATAAAGGCTTGAAATTGGATGGGCTACTGCTTGGGGTAGCCCACTGGGCTGCAGCATCAGCAGAAAGGATACAAGACAGAAATATGTCTGGAAAGAAACAAGCTCTTCTCAGGTGTCTTCCATTCCTCCAGGAGCACCAAGTTTAAGGAATGGTGAGGAGTAAAAATGGCAGCCTCCTTCTTGCTCCTTTTAAAAATACCAGGGGAGGAACTGAAATCTGAGGATTCAGGGACCTTCAGAGTCTCCATGACAGCCTGAAAAAGATGCACAGAAAGAACCAGAGTCCTCCTCAAAAGAATCTCCAACAGTGAAGGATGAATCTGAATGGTCATCGAAGCCCCTTCCTCAGCTGAGGAATTCCCTACACCAAGGGAAAAGTTCCCACTACAAAATGGCTGTGACGTCTTTTTGGGAGGACAGGACGGTCCTGACACTAAAACTCTAGAATCCCTTGAATATAAAAAGGTATAGAACGGAATCCCTCGAATAGAAGGTATAGAAATCATAGAGAAAATTAGGGTCTTAAACCATGCAGGCTTCTATTCACCAGAGCCTGGGTGGCTGTGTGTGGGCCACAGAGCAATAGGAACATAAAGTACCAGAGGAATCCCTTTGACAGGGGTGGCCAAGTATTTTAAGTCGTGGACCACATGATCAGAAACCCATAAGTGTAAGGACCATATTATTTTTTTTATTGATAATGATAGTGAATTATAGCCTCTCAGCTATTCAGAAATATCAATACTGATATTTAACATACATCTATTGTTGAACTGCATGGTACTGGAAAGCAGTGGTTTAGGTCTTACTGGCCTATTAGTTAATGTATGCTAGTTACTTAGGTATAAAAATCTCGGGCGGGCCGCACCCTGGGGTGAGGGCCACATTTGGCCCAAGGGCCGCAAGTTGCCCTAGGAAGACCAATCTGGCATAAGGAGCAAAAGGTTAAAAAGGGGATCCCCAAGATCTGGTAGCCTTGGCCTTGTCCATGTCTCCAGTGTGCTTAGACATAGCTAGGAGACCCTTTAATACAGAATAGAAAATCAAGACAAAATAACTTATCTGCCTGAAAGGGCTGAATCAGTATGCAAGGATGGAGAAACCAGACTCACGTCTCATGTTGCAGAGGAAGATGGCAAGCGTAGAACCTACACACACACACACACACACACACACACACACACACACACACACACACACACACACACACACACTATATGTTACATACTTACACACGGTATATATTATATATAATCCCTGCCCAATTAATAATAAGAAGTTAGTAAAGATGACAGTTAGGTCTTTCAGTTTCTTCAACAGCCATGCTACTGCCCAAAATAAAGTATCACTTCTATCTCTTTCTGTAATTGTAGAATGATACATTGTATAAAAAGTACGCTTTGTTATAAAATGTATTGTTTTTTTTCTCTGCAGAGAAGCCAGAAGTGATATTCTGATATACTGTAGCTTCTCTTCTGTGTGTACACACAGACAGACCCAGGTTATATCTGCCCGTGAGCTGTATTTTTCCCATGTCTGCTCTACAGTGGAACACAATGTAGAATGATCACCTATGTGGTATTTTACCAAAAGGTCTCTAGAAAAAAACTGTACTGCAAGCAATAAACAAAAACATATAGAATTACATGTCTCTTCTTCACAGCCAAGCTGGCAACCCTACCAAAATGAGATATTAACTCAGTAGCTGGATATATATCAGCTGGCAAAACGTCTAGAAGATCGGTACACAATCTTTGAACCTCTAGATGTTGGACACTACAACTCCCATCATCCTCAACAACCTACTTCTAGTTAGGAATGTTGAGAGTTGTAGTCGCCAACAGCTGAAGGACAAAAGATTGACTCTCCTATTCTAAAAGTGTACATTTTCAAGCTTTTCACACAATAGCACTCACCGGGTAAGCATCCATTTCTTTCTCAAGGTGAATTTGCTCTAGTAGTGTATATTCTGTGTCCAATTTCAGTGATTTGACTTTCTTCTTTATTTTCATATTATGTCTCTTTTGCAGCCAGTAAGGGAGCAAGGCTTCCACAAACTGGTTAAGGATCTGAGAGGTGATGAGCAGAGTGGCCAAACTCTAAACAAAAAAGACAAATTAGAGAGGACCAAAGTATAAGCACTGTTAATACCAACATGTATAGGTTTTTCAATATTCTAACAATTGCCATGACTTCAAATTGTCCACCAATGAGTACGAGCAGTCAGTATCTGTGCATGGGGACCAGCCAAGCGCGAGGCCCACCTTCCCAATCAGACACAGAGGCCCCTGCAATGTGTGTTGACGGGGGATCTGTGTCAAAAAGAGTCCCCAGACAACCAAACTTGCCCACAGGGATCCAGGAGGTTCTCCTGATGGGCCCCCTTTTTTAAGTAAATTCTTAAGAACTGGAACACACCTCGGCCACTCTGTCCTCTGTTCCATACGATACTGTATATTGGAACAGCTCCACAGGAAAAGTCTTTACATATAATTCCAGGTTCAGTGTACATGCATGGGGTACAGGGGCCCTTGCTTTATGTTTGTACTGGGCCCCAAGATTTCTGATGGCAGCCCTGTTAACAGCTATAATGAAATAAAGCAGATGGAGTGACACACTGGACCTTATATATAAAGACAAAGTGGTGCAACGCCAGGCCAAACCAAATACACTGACAGATTAAAATTCTCCTGACTCTTACTCTCAAATAAAATGTATTTTATTCGTCCCCTATGGTACGACTGTTTTGCCCCAGAATTGCTCCACTTTTTCATAAGGCCCAGTATTTCCCATGGTTGGGTTGTATTACTTATAGGGATAATAATGTTTCACAAAAATGGCAGCTCCCATAGTATTTGGGCCATGAAGAGCGTTATTTCAATACTATCTGAGTTATAGTTCAAGAGTTACTGAACAATAAAATATGCCCCTTTTACCTAGTGTAAGCCACCTCCCCTCAGATGTGGAATCTCGTTTTGAGACCACACAGCTCACAGCAAGGGACAATCTTCTTACTGTGATCATAAGGTAAACCCTACCCCCTTGACAAGTTTTTCCTTATTCTCACTGAAGATTGTCCTTCTCTGCGATCCATCTTGCTGCTCTGAAGTGAGCAGTGTTACATCAGTAAAAGGGGAGGGAGGGGGATACTTTATCATTCAGTTACTCTTGATCTACAACTCTGACATATCCAATGGCATTTGATATCCTATGTAAGGGGAACTATAAGACTGAGCTGTAACCTACAAAATGTGATTAACCATAGTCCAGGTATGGTCTATGGCAGTGGTGCTCTGTGCTCTAGAGTCTAGATAACCACTCTTTTCAACAGACATAAATGTCCTAACATTTTTAAATGGTCAAGGTCAGCCAGAAGATTGTCAGCCAATCTCTGCCGTCAAAAATTTTGAGAAATACTTGTTCATATAACATTTATTGTAACTTGCAAATTAAATAAAAATACACATTTGAGAATATATGTTTGTTCGTGCAATATTGTATTTGTACATATGCATACATATTTACATATGTTGAGCTGGAAGATGAAATATTACATTGCAGATCCATGGTATATTAATATGTAGAGGATCCCTGGGATGTATATATTTCTTTAGCACAAAAATAGTTTGGTGGATTTTGGTAAAAGTTGGTACCCAAGAACAAAATCATAAAACAATTTAAGCTTCTACACAATTGGTTCACTTTTTTCATCAAGACACCCCCGAAAGCCGTTTGCTCCTAGTATAACAAGCTCACTTGTTCGGGGGAAGGCACATACTGAATAGTGCTGAGTGACTATTCCATGATACCTTAGGTCATGTTTTTAAAAATATCTCATGTTACTCTTGAAAGTCTCATAGTTCGCTCAGGCAATTTTATTTCCTAAACATGCTTCCTTACTCTATGCATATTATATGCCAGATTATTTCAGATTGTGTTCTGTGGACCTCTCAGTATTCCCACAAGATGAACAAGGGGTTCTCTGGAGCAAATGTCAGTAATGGCAGACTGGGAAAGTAGCAGACAGTAAAGGTGATCACATGAGTAGCAGTGGATGTGTGGAACAATGAAAAAATTCTCAGAGTGCAATTGTGTTTTTTGTTAGATACATTTTAGGCTAATATTTTCATCATTAGTCACTGTTGCCCTCTAGCATTCAAACACATTTAATACTGATATTATATAAACCCAGTGGATGCTAGAGAGGTCTTCAACACATTGTTAATAAATGATCTTTGATTGTTAGAACTTAATTTTAAATTAAAGTATTCCACCATGACAAAACGTTTGGGAACCACCGATGCATGTGAACACTTCTAAAGCATTCCATCCTGTAATTTCTCCTCCAAATTAGACCACATGCACTAAAGCAGGGTAGTCATTTGTTGGACAAACATCTGTTGGGAACTACAACTCCCATCATCCACAACCAGCCAATGGCTGGTTGGGGATGATGTGAGTTTGGAAGCTGCAGTCCTCAACAGCTGGAGATACAACACTTCACTTCTCCTGCACTAACTGGAAACAAGCATTTCCGGCAAGAGACTACTTTCAGTTCCTATGCTTTTCTCTGGTGCTTATTCAGGACCATGTACTGGATTCCATTAGAGGTGGTAAATGTATCACTGGTTCTATCTTCAAACTCTCCCATAGACTTCAATAGGAATCTGTGAGATAAAACCATTGATAGCACTATCATAGTCATTAATTCCAAATGACTGAAGGCAACCCCCGCCCCCCAAACTAAAGACTCCATAAAATCATTTTGGAATTAGGGCAAATTTTAGTTCAAATGAGAGGTTTTCTCCTCTTAATGCACATCTCCCCTTGCAGTCTAATTATAAAAACAGAATAAAAATTGGATTAGGAGGAATCCCATTTATGAATATTTAAAGTAGTCCCACAAAAAAAACCCCTGAAGAAACTTAAGGTGTAGAATGAAGTGTGTGCTACAATGGTATACTATAGATATTTTTCAGTTGTGAATTGTAACATTTATTAAGAGTAATAAAAAGACAGCTAAAATAAAAAAAGGAAAACAATGCATTTTCTGTAGAAAACTGTGATTATAACCTTCTCAGTTTGAGATATGAATCAGCTTCAAACTACAAACAATCATTGTTTGTGTATATAGGTAAAATGGGTGGACCATCTCTGGCATTTCAGCGGTTGTTGTTCCTTCGTGCTCAGCTAATATATAATATTTTAAATAACTTGGACAGTAACACTGTATCCATGGCATTATACACAGAAGGAGCTGCAAAGCAATGATTACAGAAACAATTTGATGAAAAAGGCCTTGGGTGTGTTGTAAGGATTAATATGGATGTTCTTTGGCCTGTGTGAGCAGCACCCCCTAGTGTTAAGACTTGACACTCAGGACATTGATAGTGATCATTCTTTTTAAAAAGAACATAATAAACACATTGTGAGAGTAATTAATGCTTCCATCAATTCTTAATAGCAGATCAAATTAACCATACCCCTGCTTTTCTTTCCTTGCCAATATTTTAGATGATGAGAGATCATCACAATGGACAATTTCTCAGGGATCTAAATGTCATAGCGATGCAACATTAATGAGCATTGGATTTCTTTAAGGCAAACAAATGTCCTTTGCAACAAATGTTGTTTTCATTAATTATATTGCTTAACACTTCACTGGTCACAAGCCCTGCTACAGACCCTGGCCACAAGAGGGTTAACCCAGTCAGTAAAACAGCTGGCAGAACTGAAGACATATTAAAGCCAGCTATTTTGGGTTATGTATTGCTGTTGTGCAAGCAATGTATATTAGTCAGAAATGGAAGACGACTAATATGGGGAAGAGATTAGCAGATGAGCTGCCAGCTAAAGTTAAAGCTCTGTTTGTTAAAGGGATAGTGTTTTTTTTTTTTACAATAAAAGCAGCTCTAATTAATCTTCATAGTATTTGGGCCATGGAGAGTGTTATTTCAATACTGTCAGAGTTGTAGTTCAAGAGTAACTGAATGATAAAGTATCCCCCTTTCACGGATGTAACACTGCTCGCCTCAGAGAAACAAGACCGTCCAGATGGATCTCAGAGAGGGACAACCTTCAGTGGACATAAGGAAAAACCTGTCAAGGGGGGCAGGGTTTTCCTTATGCCCACAGTAAGATTGTCCCTTGCTGTGAGCTGTCTGGTCCCAGGACCAGAGTCTACATCTGAGAGGAGGTGGCCTACACTAGGTAAAAGGGGTGGGAGGGGGATACTTTATCATTCAGTTACTCTTGAACTACAACTCTGACAGTATTGAAATAACACTCTCCATGGCCCAAATACCGTGAAGATTAATTGAAACTGCTGTTTTTGTGAAACATTACTATCCCTTTAAATGCAGCAATACAAAGACAGGGAGAGAAGAAATTAAACCAACTATGGAAAAAACACTTCTACCTATAGCTTGATGGGTTGTTTGATAATTATATTAAAATGTGTTTGGTTGATAGGACAGTTGCTCTATTAGCTTTAGCCTTTTGAGTTCCAAATAGATGAACAATGTCTTATAAGATAATGCTCTATTCGCCTATCCAGTATTCAATGGGTTAACCCTTTTATATGAAAAATGACATCAGCCCGTTTTATAAACTTCATACATCAGTACACACTCCCATCTGTTTGCTATAGGTCCGTGGTTCTCAATCTCTTTTAGTTCAGGACACCCCTAATACACAAACTAGATTCTTCAGGGCACCCCTAACATTTTATGTATCATATATCAAGGGTGTTATGAAGTAATCTGTAGTTATTGTTAGGCCTCAATCAGAATAACCAAAACAAACATTGCTCATACAATTTGTTATAAACATACAACAAACTCTACATTCACATTTTTTCAATGTCCTCATGGAATACTAGGGGCACTCTAAGTGGATATCTGTGGCACACTAATGTGTCACAGCACCCTAGTTGAGAATCACTGCTATATGTTGTTCCTAAAACAGCAGTGTGGTCCATTGTATAGGGAAGGAGCTGCAGACTTCACAAGAGTGCCTTATGATTATCAGATCTCTGCACAAAGGCATATATATCCTCTATGGGCCTACTTATTACCATAAGCATCTCTGAGGAAGCTGACTCCCAACTTTGTGAGTTGACGCCATACAAGAGTTTAGGAGGAAGCTTTGAACACCACTCAGATTTACACTATCATTTATGTAACATTTTTATCAGAGCTACAATAGCACCTAGTCACTTAAGTGCAATATCACCAATGTTTATATGGGATAAGGAATACGAAATTAACTTTATGATTTCTGCTGGGATAAGGTAGATACTTCATTTCAGCCCAAAAGTCTATCATCTACAAAGACAGAGGCCCAAGTTTCATGCTGCTGCTGTTCATTCCCCAAAGGCTAGGCTCAGGTATACCATGGTCACTCACACAGCACTTGATACATTAGCACAAATTTCACTTATGTTTCTGATTTATTATTTGCAAGCCCAACTGAAAACGCAGATCAGTAATGCATTTTAGGTCTCATTCACATAGACAACAGAGATGAAGTAGCACTATCTTTTGAGTTTTCCCAATAATTCCACTGCAGAGGGGGCATGGCTGACGGCTGGTCCACATGAGCATTAGCCAGATATTATTGGATGGTGCCCAGGTGGGTGATCACACATTGGAGGTTTCAAAAAGCATAACAACCTACAGTGCAGCAAGTGTGAAAGATCTGCTGGTAGATCCACTGACTGCTGAGCAGATCAGACATGCAGCAACTTTACTGCATTCCTGTGTAAATACAGCAAATATGCAGCTTTTTGGAATTTGTTTTTTCTATGCCACATGATATTTGACCCTGTTAATTGCACCATGTCAAGAGGTAGTCAGAGACGCTCAACTAGGAACGAGCCTGCCCTCAAAGTGATGAGGCTCTATAGGATAAGTATCCTACCCAGGGTGCAATATCTTTTAGCTCACTAGTGGCTTTCACAGAGAGGAAATATCCTAAAGCATATCATACTGATCCTACCAAAAGGCAGTCAAGCCACGAAATGCCAGGCAATTCCTCTCTGAACAAGGAAAGCAGCCAACCCCAGACATACGTTTAAGCGTTGCTGGGTCTCGTCAATGAGGTGCAGCTGATCTCTCTAGGCACTGTGAGCAAGGGGTCCACATCTGGATTACCCTGTTACCCTTAGGGTGACTAGTTCCAAGGATAATTTGCATATGCAAAGAGGTAGTCAGAGACGCTCAACTAGGAATGAGCCTGCCCTCAAAGTGATGAGGCTCTATAGGATAAGTATCCTACACAGGGTGCAATCTCTTTTAGCTCACTAGTGCCTTTCGCAGGGAGGAAACATCCTAAAGCTCCTATAGAGCCTCATCATTTCGAGGGTAGGCTCGTTCCTAGTTGAGCGTCTCTGACTAGCTCTTTTGCATATGCAAATTGCCCTTGGGACTAGTCACCCTAAGGGTAACAGGGTAATCCAGAAGTGGACCCCTTGCTCACAGTGCCTAGAGAGATCAGCTGCACCTCACTGATGAGGCCCAGCAAGGCTGAAATGTATGGCTGGGGTTGGCTGCTTCTCTTGTTCAGAGAGGAACTGCCTGGCACTTTGTGGCTGGACTGCCTTTTGGTAGAATCAGTATGATATGCTTCAGGATAGGTCCTCTCTGTGAAAGGCACTAGTGAGCTAAAAGAGATTGCACCCTGGGTAGAATACTTATCCTATAAAGCCTCATCATTTCGAGGGTAGGCTCGTTCCTAGTTGAGCGTCTGACTAGCTCTTTTGCAATTGCACCATGTCACCAGCATACAATAATGCACAGAAGACATTGCTAATGCGGCACTGATGTTGCCTACGAGAAAGGAGCCTTAAAGTTCCACATCTTTAATGATACCCTTCACAAGTCATATGGTTGACAGGGTATTTGTTTTTGGGGGTTTTTGTGAAAGTATTTTACCAGGAAGAATACATTGAGATTATCTCATTTTCATATATGTCCTGGGCTCAATGTATCTACCTCAGAGGGGTGAAAGGCTGAGCTGACCTTGCCTGGGCTAGAACCTGCAACCTTGAGGCTTGAACAGATGCTACAGCTGGTGACTTAACCAACTGAGCCATCTCACCTTCTGGAAGGACAATAAAAATACAGCAGATATCTTTAAAAAAAAAATAAAGAGAACATTTTTACTCAAACATAAGTAGACACTGGAATGAAGGTTATATTTACTAAGAAGAAGAAAAAGCAGATCTGACACTAATTTTACTAAAATCAAGTCAACTTTTTTGATGATTTCCCTTCACCCTTTGAGTGCCAGCTAGGTGAATAATGTATTGCTTTAAATCAGTAGGCCAATTCACCTCCAAAAATCAACTATTTTCTTATTCTCAAGAGAAAGGTACATGCATATAAATATAATAAAAAACAAACGAACAAATAATGAGCCAAATTAAAAAAAGAAAACGTGATTATGAAGTTCTAAACATGTTTGGATGTAAAATATATGCCTTAACTTTTTCTTTCTACTGGGGTGATGCAGCTGTTTGTATCTTAGCATTCATTCTAAGGTAAGTGAACTTATGATAGTTTACAAGGTTCAGCTATTATTGCCTACTAGTTTAAAAGCCCATGTACACGGGACACAGTGTCACCCAGCAGCCTCGGCTGGTGCCCGGAGTCTCTCTGCTCACTGCCCGCGCTGCAGTTATGCACAGTACAGAGTGCCCGAAAGCGCTGCGGCTGATACGGGGTGAGGTGCTCCGTGTCGCGTTCGGGCATTCTGTACTGCACATGACTGCAGCGCACGCAGTCATTACTGTGCATGACTGCAGCTTGCGCAGTCTCTGCTGCGCATGACGGCTTCTGACAAACATCCTAGCAAATTATTATATAGGATAGTATGGGAATTGATTTGAAAAGGAACAGTTTGTCTCACATGTATTGTTACAATAGCAATGAGAGCCATCAGGGCAGATGGAAACTGCACTAAGGTGAAAACTAGGCTGTCAGCATAAAAAAAGAGAAGCAACAATGAAGCAAAGCAATTACACCATAAGGGAGAAATAAAAATACTCTTTGATTTAAATGGGCCTTTAAACATGCTAAACAGGTCTCCAACACTTTGGAGTCCGCTCATGCATTCAAGAGGTTTAAATCCTGTTTAACCCTTTCATTGCTAGAGGGGTATGCAACATATTGCGAAGTAATGCTTTGCATACCCCTCTAGCACTGAAAGGGTTAAATTAGTGTGAAATTATCATCCCCTTTGATGAAACTGGCTTTGCTCCAGTTTGCTTTTATTATATATATATATATATATATATATATATATATATATATATATGAGACATTGTTCTCTACATTTGATCACTGACAAATAAATTTTTATTTTAAAGTGAAATTCAAGCTCCTTTTTGATTTTACATACTCTGCAGGTGCACAACATGTAAACTCAAACTGCCAATACAATACACAGTGTTGCAAGTCTCTGTATGTTGTAAGGGCAGGCTTTTCTACATTGTTTCACTGTCTTACACTGTCTCTTTTTTACACTGTTGCACTCTAATTTCAAAGCCCCACACAGAATGCCTTTCGAAAAGAAAAATAAAATTTACCCATGTCAGGTACATAAAAGTGTAAAATAAATAAAGGTGTAAATAAATAAAAAAGTAAAAGGAATTTTGGAGTTACTAATAATGCATCTACAGAATGTGTAAATTCAAAATAAAAGTGTTAATGTATGTGTTGCACACCTCTCTGGTACTCAAAGAGTTAATGGGAACAGTGAAAGATCCTCTTTAACCCCTAGGATGCTAGAGATCTCCTAAGGATCAAAGCATGGGGTCTCGAATTGCGCACCTCCAGAATACTATTCTCAGTGCCACATACGACAGCAACCTATTTCGATCATATTTAAGAAATAGACATGAGCAAACTTGCAAGCTTACGCATACAGCTACTGTATGTGCTTATTACAAAGTTGTACAATCCACTGTGTCATTAACAGCAAGAGTTCCTGGTAAAAGTTACCAAACCTCTAAAGTAAACAGCAAATACCTAAGTAAAGGACTCACCTGGCGCAGCAGCTTCAAATCATACATGACAAACGCTATGTAGAAGAGTGACGCAAAGCAATTGACTATGTTGAACTGCAATACAAAAGGAAAGAATTGATAAACAGTTAAAAGCAATTATATGAATCATACACATACAGTAGTAACACACCTATACACACATTTCCTATGTGAACGCATACAGCAATGATTTGTATATGTTAATCTGGGGTAATCAATTGTTGTTCTCTTTTAGCAGCTGAATGTCACCTTCCAATAATTACTGACCCCCTCAACTTACCGTAAAATCTTATGTATAATACGCACCTGTGTATAATATGTAGGTGTACATTATACCCAAGATTTTATGTATAATACTCACCCTTGTTTTCACCTGTCACACCAAAAAAAAAAATTCCCATTGCCACTGCTTCCCTCCCTCCCTGCTTACCCATAGCCACCTCTCCGCACCTCTGAAGTGCAAATGCGGAAGCTTGACAGGGTCCCAGCAGGCGGCACGCTTGCATCTGCCACCTGCTCCCAGCATGGCCCTGTCAGAACCTCTTCTTTGTAGCCAATGGTAATGTCTTGCAAGGTCCTCGCAGGGCAATACCATAGATCCAATGTGCAAGATTTTACAGTACCTTACTATTGAGAGAAAATCTAAAGGGCTCCTGTGAAATTGACCCTTGTACCTGCTTTTCAAGAGAGACCATCTTCAAATGTCATACCCATGAAGGCGGACATTACAGTTGGTAGCAGGACCACAACATAGTAACCCTGTAATCTTCTGAGTGCCAAAGAGGTCTCCAATGCGTTGTGTTACAATGCGTTGGATACCTCTCTGGCACTCAAAGGGACAAGGACCAAAGAGTTTGTGTAATGTATTCCTTTGAAATGAGTTGCACACCCTTCTGGTCCTTAAAGGGTTAAGAGAATGACCGCATTTCCATTCTGCCATTCAGGGACACTGTGGAGATGAGAGCAGCTATCTCTAGTGCAGCTATGTGGGAGAGGTCACTATATATCACTGGACATCAGTGAGGACCCTGCTCCTTCCCTGGTGCACCACACAGTTCTACACACTAGAGAGAATTGCACATTGACTGGGTTGACAGAGATGTTGGTGATGGGCTACAAGAAAATGTACAACAAGCCCAAACCCTTTGTCTAACATTGCACTACAACACAATTGCACTGCAGCTCTTGTTGATGTCAAGATCAAGGTTCTCTCTCTAATGTTTAGAACTCAATCTGGAAGTCATTTTTCTGTAGCCCGGCAGTGGTATCACTTTCTGTCACAGAAGGCCATGGCCAGTTCTCCTAGAGCGTAGAACTCTGCGTTCTGGAGTCTTCATTCCGAGACTTTACATTGTCCCTGAAGGGGGTTGCCCAGGACACACATTTCAAATCCGGGACTGTCCTGGGCAATCCAGGACACGCAGGCACCCCAGAATTAAGTAGCCTCAAGCATCAGTTATGAAGAATTACCAGCAGGACACCCAGGACTGAATGAATAGATTATCTCTTGAACAATGAAACAAGTGCAAAATGTACACGGGCAAATAGAACTTTCAGGCCATATTAAGGTATGTGGGGGTTATTATTAGTATGTGTTAGTTCTCTGTTAAGTACTGAAAATCTCATTATCCCAGTTGGTGGGGATGATCATGGGAGTTGTCCACAAATTGACTTCCCTTGCAGTTAATCTATAATATTTATAATGCAGTGAACTTCAGTCTTTGCTAGTTAATAAAAAAAAGATTATTTTTCACTCATTCGCTGAGAATCATCATTGCAATTAACAGGATATGCTGCTTCAGAAACACTTTTTGGGATCTTAGACTACATAAAATAACCTGATTCTTATCAAACTCTGCACTTTAAAGCAGCAGTAAGCATTAAAGGGATAGTAATGTTTCAAAATAAAAGCAGCTCCAATTAATCTTCATAGTATTTGGGCCACGGAGAGTGTTATTTCAGTACTGTCAGAGATGTAGTTCAAGAGTAACTGAATGATAAAGTATCTCCTCCCTCCCCTTTTACCTAGTGTAAGCCACCTTCCCTTAGATGTGGAATCTGGTATTAAGACCAGACAGCTCAGAGCAAGGGACAATCTTCTTACTGTCAGAACAGTGAAAACCCTGTCCCACTTGAAAGGTTTTTCCCTTGTGCTAATTGAAGATTGTCCCTCTCTGCAAGCCATCTGGATGGCACCTTTCTGTTCTGAGGTGAGCAGAGTTAAAGGGGTGGGAGGGGGATACTTTATCATTCAATTACTCTTGAAATACAACTCTGACAGTAACGAAATACCATTCTCCATGGCCTAAATACCATGAAGATTAATAGAAGCTGCTTTTATTTTGAAACATTACTATCTCTCCATGG
This sequence comes from Rhinophrynus dorsalis, assembly GCA_037306005.1. Classification (NCBI taxonomy): domain Eukaryota; kingdom Metazoa; phylum Chordata; class Amphibia; order Anura; family Rhinophrynidae; genus Rhinophrynus; species Rhinophrynus dorsalis. The sequence goes on along the minus strand of CM074723.1, from coordinate 362,476,333 downwards.
CCCAAATACTATGAAGATTAATTGGAGCTGCTTTTATTTTGAAATATTACTATCCCTTTAATTATAGGGACAAAAATATATATCGTAGGACTTTTTCTGCAGAGTAAAAGAAGGGTATTCCTACTGCAGGAAGAATCTTTGATCCAAAGTTAATACAGCTCCATTTTTTAATATTAAATTGTTAGTAACAGTGCCACTTGGTGTCCAGAAACGTAACTTTTGAATTCTATAGCAAAAATGAGCCTCCAGTCACGGTTTAAAATGTAATAGCTTTTGAATCAACTCCCCGTATTTGGAATATACTTCTTTACTTCAGTAGGAAAATCCCTACAATATATTATTTTTATAAGGACATTTTACTGATCCCTTTAAATTTTGCTTCATATTTATCTTATTATCTAACAATCCCCCTGAAGAAGCCATTACAATACAATTGTTTTCCTCTTTTATTTTAGGTAATGGTGGCATGATAGTTCACATATGTAGGGTCATATACACAAAGAGAAGTTGAGCAATTTGGGAGCAAATAAACTATACCACAGGGAAATATTAAAGGGTACCAACGATTTAACCTAAATTATAGGGATTTTTCAGTTACGTAAAACAAGGGTAATCCCACTGTTGTCAGTTGTTTTATTCAAAAGTTATAAAAGTTCAAATTGTCAGGGAGTAATATCATCATTACATCCTGAAAGTTCTAGCTGACAGGAAGTGACTCAGCAGTTTCTATCACATTGTATGGAGAACTGTTCATTGGTGACTCACATGTCTCCCAGAATGCAACAGAATAATTGAATTCTGTTAATGGAAAAAAAAAAGAAATTTAAACTGTAATAACTCTGGAATGATGCATCTCCCAGCAGTGCGAGTACCCCTTTGTACTCACCAGTAAGAGCTGTACATTACATAGACCCCAAAGCGTAAGAGAGCTATCCAATGCATTGTGAAACAACATTTTGGAGACCTCTACAGTTCAAGTGCTTAAAAATCCCATTAACCCCTTTAAAGGGATAGTAATGTTTCACAATATAAGCAGCTCTAATTAATCATCATAGTATTTGGACTTTGGAGAGTGTTATTTCAATTCTGTCAGTTTTGTAGTTCAAGAGTAATTCTGTGACAAATTCTCCCCCTCCCGCCCCTTTTACTGATGTAACACTGCTCAGCCAGATCAGAAGGGAGGTGCCCAGGTAGATTGCAGAGAGGGACAATCTTCAAATAAGATAAGGGAAAAACCTGAAAATCTTGTCAAGGGGGGCAGGGATTTCATTTTTCTCATAGGAAGAACATTGTCCCCTGCTGTTATCTGTCTGGTCTACGGACTGCATTCCACATCTGAGAAGAGATGGCTTACACTAGGAAAAAAGGGCGGGAGGGGAAACTTTGCTTGTGAATATCTCTCAAACCATAAAGGTTTGAGAGATAAGACTTATATCGTTCTTCGTGTTTTTTTAATGCCTACAAAATAAAATAAAGATAAAACGAAGTATTACTATCCCTTTAAGTTGTTTGATTCTATTCTGGTAATGTGTGTGTCATGAAGACCCTGCACCATTTTTGAGGCTCTTCTTTCTAAGTTTTGAGAAAACAAATAATATAAAACCCTGAAAGCAAAACTTTATAAGGAGTGTCCAACGCATTGCACAGTAATCTACTGCACACACTTCTGGTCTTCTTAACAGTTTAATCGAGGGTACATTTGAGGATTTTGTTTGTTCCTTATGGTGAATTTGGTTTGCTCCAGAATTGCTCTATATTGTTTAAGGCATATGGCCCATGAAGTCTATTCCCCTACAGCCAAAAAAGAAGAGGGCTGCTGCATGATATGACTGTAGGTGCAGATTTCTAATCCCCAATCATTATTATAGGAAACACTAGGAGCCTTCATCTTTTACTTAAAGGGATAGTAATGTCTAAAATAAAGCAGATCGCTGAGTCTTCATTATGGTAAGCATAACAAATTGCGCTATGTTTAATAACTTACTTTGCTTTAAAGATATTCCATGTAAAAAGATCAGTCTCCCACCCCTTCTGGCCATGTCACGCTCATCTAAGTGTGGTCCGGATGGAAGACGGCGAGGGACAAACTGCAGTAAGCAAAGGAAAATCCTACCCTCCTTCATCAAGGATGGCAGGGTTTTCCTTATACTTACTGTCTTAGGTTTGTCCGTCCGGTCCCAAGACCGGATTTCAGCTCCAACGGTAGTCGGCCAGAAGGGGCGGGAGTGGGATCCTTTTACATGGAATATCTTTAAAACTACAGCAAAGTTATTAAACCTATTCTTATGCTTACCATAATGAAGACTCTGCGATCTACTTTATTTTAGACATTACTATCCCTTTAATAGTATATACTGCCTCACTCTACTTACTGCTGACATGTATTACCTTTTTGTATTATACTCAGTTGCTTGTTTCAAACCTTTTTATAGAGCAGTCTACTTTATTGTACAGTCATTATACATCAAACTGGGGAATAGCGAATGAACAAATTACCAGGCCCAGCTGTGTAGGCACAATGCTCTCAAACTACCATAAAAAGCAAATACAATCACGTCAATTTAGGATCTTGAAACGTGTTTAATTATGGAGCAAACAAATTGTACCATAAGGGGAAAATAAAATGTTTACTTGACTGAAATCTGTTTTTTAACCCCAGGAATACATAATAGGAGATAAATCAATGCATTGCAAAACAGTGCACTGAAGACCTCTTATGAATTAAAATCTAATTTGCCCCATTTAAATCAATGATATGTGTAGGAGATTTCTCCACTATGGGGCAGTTAATTTGCCCCACTTTACTCCAGTTTTCTTGTGGAAATAGGGCCCTAAATGGATGCTACAATAGAACCTTACTTTCTAATTGCTTTCCACTTGTCTGGCGTAGCTGTTCTCATCTCTATTAATTTAGGGCGGAATGCAAGAAACATGCGCAGTCGCTATTTACAATGTACTTTTGATGGAAAAATTTTTTGTGCCAAACTTTTTACTGAATTGTGCATTTTTTATGAATTAGTGAATGCATTTGTGCTTTTTTAGCGAATGCATTTTAAAAAGTGGGTGTGGCTAAAATGTATTTTCCTGAGTGGATCAGCGATTGTGCTTAATTCAGCAAAGCAGTTAGCACACATTTTCATACATCTGGCTAACGTTGCTGTTAATTTAGGAGCATGTTTTTCAGCAGCAGTGGGTAAAGGGTGGTACAGAATTTGTCATGGAATCTCTTGATTCAGCATCACAGTGTTAGTATGTTTCTTGCATCCAAAGTGAGCAATCGCAAATAGCACTAAATTTATGGCATTCAAAAAATAGCTAATACTCTACTTTCTTGTATTTCACCATTACTATCTACTGTTAAAAAAAAAGACTCCACTTCAGCTTTCAACCACTGCATACCCCTCTGGTGCTTAAGGGGTTAATCATCTCCTTTGCCTTATCCAACACAAATCTGGAGCTCAAATTTGGTCATCAAGATAACGTTAATACAATGAGGTCAGTGGGTCATACACTGATCTTTTATTAAGTCTGCGGACATCTCAGATCAATGTATTTACCAGGAAATAGGATCCTATTTAGCATATCAAGTTTTCAGCTTGGGTTTTAGATACAGTAGTGAAATGACAGTGTGCATGTGTGGTGGTGGGGGGGTAGTCTGTATACTATTTCACTGCATTGGAGCACAATGCATAATAAATTAATATCTATTACAATAACTGGAATGGGAAGCCGACACAGCAGAACAGTATGTAATTCAACAAAAAGTTGAGCTATGACCCCTCCCCCCAAGTAACTGCTTTTTGTTATGTGGTCATTTAACGCCTGGTGCAATTTCCGATGTAATATGGATTTCATTGCACACAATCCCTCAAGTGCTTCTGTCAGTATTACCAGCTTTTTGGCTCATTAATGTTATCTACTGAAACTGCAAATACCTTGTACTTTTTCCTTTTTTGGTTTATTAATCAATGCAATGGTTTTAGGGACTTTTGGTTTAGTAGTTAAGGACTCTTTAACCTCAGAGGAGCTGAGGTCTCTGTCCAGTTTGGCACAACCTCCGTAATCACTTTTCCATAACTCGCCTTACTCCTCCTCTTGTGGCTGTCAGAATATATCAGCTTCCACCATACGGGTGGAAAAAAAATAATGAGGAATAATCATGCAAATTCTGTCAATATGGATGCCCAACAGCTGTGAGGATTTTGTCATTTGACAGTCCCTCTTATGATTTAACTTCTACTTCCACTTCCTGAACTTGCAATGGGTCAATCCAGCTTGTACCATTATCTTGTGGGTGCCTACATGTCAGCATCAGGAAAGTAGGCATCCCCTTGCATTGTATAAACATTGCTGCTTTCACACTCTCCGTCTAGCTAGGTGATTGCCAGCTCCATTCCTCAGGGCAAATCAAGAATTCACGATTTCAGTCTATCCCTACTTAACCTCTTAAGGACGAGCGGTCCAGGGAAGTTACCTTCCCTTAAGGACCGCTTTGATCCTTGATGACGCGCCAGTACACGTGACCTTTTACGTGTACCAGCGTGGTTATCGTTTTGTAGAGGGTAAAAAAATTAAACTATATGCCACACATCCTATCTCTCAAACCGCTATGGTTTGAGAGATATTTGCTTTCAAAGTTACCCCCCTCTCCCTCCCCTTCTCCTGACGTCAGAGCTGTGCTGACAGCAGGAGATCCTGGGACCAGCCGGCGGCTCTGCACAGAACCGCAATCACATTATTTAAAAAGAATTATTTCATTGGAAAGGTCTACAAAGTGTGTCTGGTTTGCAAGCGCACTTTGTAGACCGTTCCAATTAAGTAACCATTTTTAAATAGTGCGATTTTGGCTCTGTTGAAGAACCTCTGCGAGTCGGCTCACTCAAATCTCCTACTGTCAACTTTACAGCTGACGTCAGGAGAAGGGGAGGAAGGGGGGAACTTTCAATGCGAATATCTCAAACTATAGCGGTTTGAGAGATAGGATTTGTGGCATATAGTTTACATTTTTTTAACCTCTACAAAACTATATCCAGTTTTATGGGACATTACTGTCCCTTTAAGGAAATTTGGCTTTACATATTATTCACTGGTCAATTCTTATAATGAAACAGTATATAATATATGTGGGTACATTAAATGAGTAAGAGGAAAAGAACAGCTAAGCACAAACACAGCAGAAGTGTTATAACAGCCATGGTTCAGAAGTGTTATAACAGCCATGGTCCAGAAGTGTTATAACAGCCATGGTCCAGAAATGTTAAAACAGCCATGGTCCAGAAGTGTTAAAAGGACAATGGATGTCCTAACACTTCTACTGTGTTTGTGTTTAGTTGTAATTTTCCTCTTACTCATTTAATGTACCCACATATATCATATACTGCTTTTCTTGCCATAAGATGGGCTTTCTAAAGATACCATTATTTTCATCAAATTTCCTGTAAGACAATTTATAAAATACGATGTAACAAATGCACTTTTTTTTTTTTTAAACTTTGGCACTAAACATCTTTATACATCTACAAACGCTAAACAAAAAACTGCTAAATAGATTATATTTGTCTTGATTTTAGAAATACCCAATGTTGACCTGTTTTTCTAATGTTTTGTCAAGTTATATGGCAATAACTAAAAGAAGCAAAAACTGAGGTGTCCCAACTTTTGACCGGTAGTGTAGATATTGCTAGCACTGGGGTGGGTAACATGAGGCCCTCCACCTGCTGCTCCCACACTACAACTGCCATCATTACACTCCAAACAAATGATGTGCAGATGCAGACTGGCAGCAGTTTGAGGGTCTCACACTGTCCACCCCTGATGCAAGGGGTTCAACCAGTGGCTGCCTTGAACCTTCTAAGAAGTGTCATATGGTAATAAATTTAGTCCTTTTTATTTGTTAAACAAATGCCCATTCATTTAACCCATTAAGTGTCAAAGGGGTAGGCAACACATTGCTTTGCAATGCATTTCATACCCCTTTGACACTCAAAGGGTTAAACAGGGATTTTAACCTCTTAAATTTTATTAAACTAATTCACATTCATTTATAAGGGGATTTCAATCAACTTCCTGAATATTACAAAGGTCTCCATAGAACTACTCTGCAATGCGTTGGAGACCAAGCAAGCATGCAAGAGGGTATAATTTCCATTAAAGTAACAGGAATTTGTCTTTGTCCCCTACAGCAGTTGTTCTCAAATCTGTCCTCCCGTCCCAATAATAGGGAAGGACTTGTGCATCTCCGTGCTTAAGTACAGGAGAGTTAATCAGAATGATTATGCCTCTCATCCACACTTAAGCAGGTAAATCTTCAAGTCCTGGCCTGTTAGTGAGACCTGAGGACAGGTTTGGGTTGATTTGTCCTGAATTAATCTTTTCTTTTGTGTATGTCTTTTCTTTATAGCTCCAGGTTATGTGAAATTTAACAATGGGCCTAAAAGAGAACCAACACCTCCTAATAACACAACACAACCACCTGCCTTACTATAGCCAGAAAAACCTAATGACCCATACGAAATTTGCCTTTATGGATTTGTTTAAGCGATAAAATATTCAGTCAGTCCCGGATGTCATGTCAGTGGAGCAAGAAAGATATAAGTGTTGTTATCAGGCCCACAGGACCTTAAAGGGATAGTAATACTTAAAATGTAAAAAAAAAAATATGCTGTAGGGTTTATCCCCCTGAGTAAAATAAGAGTACTCCCACTGCTGAAAGGTATTTCATTCAAAAGTTATTAATTTTCAAAGTTGAATTTTTTAGGTGCAATATCACAGTGGCCTGAAATTGTACAGTGGCGCTGTTGCTACACCATCCTATGGAGATTTATGGTCCCGGGACCAAAGCTGTCAATAGGATTGTGTAACAACAGCGCCACTGTACAATTTCAGGCCACTGTGATACTGCACCTAAAAAAATTCAACTTTGAAAATTAATAACTTTTGAATGAAACACCTTTCAGCAGTTGGAGTACTCTTGTTTTACTCAGGGGGATAAACTCTACAACATATTTTTTTACATTTTAAGTATTACTATCCCTTTAAACTCTGCTCACTGCACAATAGCCCTTTAATGGATGAGTACACTTTTAATGGAAAAACATAACTATATAGTGTAGGGATTTTCCTGCTGAGTAAAACAAGGGTACTCACTAGTTGGGTAAACATATTACAGTTTTAACTGTTGGATTTTGCATTACCCCTGCCCTCTAATGGTCAGATTTCAATTAATCATTCTATTGCATTCGATGGGAGATCAGAGTCACTGATAAAGTTTTCAACAGAATGTAATAGAGTCACTTCATGACAATTTGAACTTTTATACATCCTATATTATAATTCGCTAACTAAGTTTGTCAGAAGCCATAATGAGCAGTAGAGACGGGTGCCCGCGCTGCGGCTGATACAGAACGGGGCACTCCGAATTCAGACCAAAGTCCTCTTTGCGCACCTGAAGGTGCGCAGAGAGGACTACGATCTACATGTGGAGCGTCCCGCTCCATATCAGCAGCGGCGCGGGCAGTCTCTACTGTCCATTACTGCACCTCGCCATTGCTGGGTGGCACTGTGGCCCGTGTACACGGGCTCTTCAACTAGTTTTCAATAAAACAATTGACAGCAGTGGGAGTACCCTTGTTTTACTCAGCAGGAAAAGCCCTGTGACATATACGTTTTCATACAAACAAGCTTACTGCTTCTTTAAGTACCACAATATTTCCAATATTTGCATTACCCCTGCCCTCTAATGGTCAGATTTCAATTAGTCATTCTGTTGCATTCAATGGGAGATCAGAGTCACTGATAAAGTTTTCAACAGAATGTAATGGAGTCACTTCCTGACGGTCTGAACTTTCAGGAAGTAAACCACTCTGTAACTCACTTCCTGACAATTTGAACTTTTATACATTTTCAATAAAACAATTTACAGCAGTGGGAGTACCCTTGTTTTAATCAGCAGGAAAAGCCCTGTACCATATACATTTTCATACAAACATGTTTACTGCTTCTTTAAGGACCTGAGGTTTGTGCAGCGCAATACTTCCCAATGAGTTGAGCACTCATCTGGTCCTTAAAGAGTTAAACAGGCTCATTCACTATACCTATTTCCGTTTGAAAAAATTACTATCACCTGTCATGTCTGCTTCCATCAACAAGACATCCAGGACTGATTGAAGATATTACACAAGGGCTAAATTCACAGGGGGCATTAGGAGTTTTCTGGTCATAGTAAGATAGGTGGGAGGTTATTATTAGGAGGTATTAAAGCATTTTGTACAAACTGAGTATTTCCATAATAATTGGCCCTTTACAATGTATGTATGGGAGAAATAACCTTGGCCTTATCTAATAACCTTTGGGTCCCAACAAGTACATCATTAAAGTGGCACTTACCACCAAGACCTTCAGCACCAGGTGATTCTGATAGGAAGACTCTAACCTATGATTTTCTGTAAGGAAATAAAACACAACAGTCCTGAAAAAGGTGCTATATTCATTCAGTTAGTCATTGGTATTTCATACATTTGTAGTGGCAGCAATTATTACTATACCCATACATTTTATTATAGTGATAACTGAGCTTTCCTGACCAGTTGCACAGACAGATGTAATTTCCTACATATGTGAAAGATGATAAGGTTTTTAGAGAAAAATAAAGTTGCCTACTACATAAATGCCCTCTTCTATAGAATTATATATATATATATATATATATATATATATATATATATATATATATATATATATATATTAGTTACTAGACTGGAAGCACAGCACACTTTAGGAGAGATACTTCAGTGCCTGGGTACAGTAGCAAGGCTATTTATGTAAATCGAAGGACAGGCTGCAGCACTGACAGGACTTTTCAAAGAGTTAATTTTTTATTTCAAACAATCAACATTTCGGCCAGGCCACTGCAGCCTGTCCTTCGACTTATATATTTTTTATATATATATATATATATATATATATATATATATATATATATATATATATAATCAGTTACTTAGATAGGGGTCCACCAATCCAAGAGGAGGAGGTGTGAAAAGTGAAGCCTGTGAGCATGACCCCGAAGGACCCCTACAGTCTACCACAGGAGTGCCAAGCATGGTTCTTTGACAGGGTGGTAGACCAGTAACCTGTATGGACTAAGAGAAAAGGATTTAACAGCTAAGACTAAAATCCTCTTATCTGTCGTCCAATACAGGTTACTGGTAACTCTGGGATGTCCAACCATCGAGTTTCCCAGAGGCAGGAATTAAGGCAAGGACCAGACGCAAGGCTCCCAAAGTCACCAGAGCAGATATGAACCATCAAATCAAAGACAGTCCAACAACTAATGAAGTGTCAACGGACACTGAACAGGGGTAACAACACCCCAACTGTTACACAGTGTATATAGAATAATCTAAAAATGGGTTCAGCCAAAGGGGGTGTGGTAGAGTGAAATGGTGTGGCTAAGTTAGGGGGTGTGGTCAGGGGTGGAGCAAAGGCAGTGCTAGGGGCGCCGGAGGGTGCTGTGCCTAGGGGCGCCTGAGATGTAAATCCGGCCCTGACCTACCTAGAGTTACCAGTAACCTGTTCTGGATGACAGAGAAAAGTTAATGTGAAAGGAAATATTTTTCTGCAGAGACATACAAACTTCTTAAATGCTACAGCTAAGTTAAATATAGCAGGTTGCCAAAAAGTTCACATGTTAAGAGGGAGAGAGGGGAGGTAGAAAGAGGGAAGGAAAGAGAAAAAAGGAAGAACTCAAGGAGGTAGCCATTATTCTCTCGTACTGTAATTTTTAAAGGCGTAGTAAACTTTTTTTTTTTCATGAAAAACTCCCACTGCTGGCAGCAGTTCAAACTGTAAAGAAGTAACAGATCCATTAATTCCTGAAAGATTAAACTAACAGCTATAAATATAACATTCTATGAACTACTGTCAATGATTCATCTCTTCCGCAAAATGCAAAGAAATAGCTATATGAAATCTTACCACTAGAGGGCACTTAATCTATAAAAGCAACAGTTTTAAATGTAATACCTCTGAAAAGGTCAATCTCTCAGCTGTGAGTACCCTTGTTTTACAAAACAGGAAATGTCCTACAATATATGTTGTGTTTTTTTTTGTTTTGTCTTTTTGTCATAAAAAGGTTAACTGCTCCTTTAAATAAAACAAAAACTTTAAATAGAGAAAATAAGTTTTGCTGATCCCACTAAGAGAGATTTTGGTACTATGGAGGGAAAAGATTAGATCAGTGTAGGAAAACAATTTACAGAGAGGGTCAAAACAATCTGCTGATAAAATTGTTGTTTAATTAAAAAAAAAATTAAACTGCAATAACTTTTGAATGATGCATGCCACATCAATGGAAGTAGACTTCTTTTACTCATCCTACATCATATATTTTAATCATAAAATATTGCTGCTGCTTTAAATAAAAATTGGCCAACACAACATATAAGTGATTTGCAACTCTTTTCTAAATCTCCTAAATCATCAAAAGATGGCAATTCAATTTAAAGGGTTATATTTTATTTGAACCTCCACAATAATCATATATATTGGTGCCCTGCTAAATGTAGGCGAAATATAATGTAACAACTAATTTCCTACACTTACAGCGTTCATGAGTACATAACCTTGTAAAACCACCTTGATGTGCTGAAGCTAGGACATCCATTTTCTTTCAGCATATTTATAATGGCAAAGCTTTAAATCTTGATGCATGGCTGTAAAGCCTTCACAGTACACACAACTCATTAACATTTAAAAGCATGACTTTAAAAAACTTATACGGAATGATATTATATATCCTGTTTTTTGACAGTTTTATGGGGGGCTTAACATAGACTACATAAGCTTTTTAGAACCACAAAGAAATATGGAGACGCTTTTCACAATAGGTATAGTGAGTATTTAGACCGTAATTGGAATAAAAACATACTCACATGTAGTAATCCACCAGTTGAACTGGTGGACAGCAACCAGTAAAGCACAACAGGGGTTATCTGCCACTACACAGGAAACTCAAGCACTAAGGTCTGATAAAGAGGTGGAAAAAGTGGATATGACTTCTGCAGTATTATAAACTCTCCAAGTCCTAAGTTACTCTATGAAGCCTATGCACAAAGATCTCTATAAGGTTGGAGAAAGTTTAGTGCTTTGGTTCCATACAATAACATAGGACTTGGAGAGTTTATCACACTGAAGAAGTCATCTCCACTTTACCACCTCGTTATCAGACCTTAGTGCATCTCCCCCCAGGATACTCAGGATAACCTTGTAGAATGAATATCAGCCCAAAAGCAGATACTTTCAAAATGTATTACAAATACAATGAAATTAAAATAATTAAAAATATATCTGAAGCATTTCAGGGTATACAATCCTTTCTTCAAAGATGTGAGTGTATAATCTGCAAGTCATCTCTGAAGAAAGGATAGTACATCCTGAAATGCATCAGATATATTATTAATTATTTTAATTTCATTGTATTTTTTAATACATTTTGAAAGTGCCTGATTTTGGGCTGATAGTCATGCTACAGTGTTATCCAGAATATCCAGGAGTTTCCTGTATGTGGCAGGTTAACTCCTGTTGTTTTCTACCGGTTGCACCCAGCAGATTATTATATGTGAATATGGTTTGATTCCAACTATGTTCTAAATACTCACTATATATATATCTATTGTGAATAGCACCCCAAACTTCTTTGTGATTCTGGTTTTTCTCTTTTTTTCTTCCTCTCAGAGGAGAGTTGCTGGGGAGCTGCAGATTGAGAAAAATGTGTGGTGGGCAGTACAATATCTCCCACATTCGCTATTTTCCTCTGGATAGGATCAAGCGGCATTGACTCAATGTGAGTAGAACCATATTAGCTTATACTGCCATCTATGGGAGACAGTAACCCTATGAGCAGCTCCCTCTACATTTTGTGTATAAACAACACAGCATCAACATATTTCTAATCCCTGTAATGTAAAGATGAATTGAGAATGAAATTAGATTTAAAGGACACACACATCAAACATCATCAACCAGTATTAAAGCACACACCATGAGCTTTAATACTATGCCTTCCTTATAGCCAACAGTGCTGTCTTATAATCTACATATACTGTATTTTATACTAACCAGCTTCCTGAAGATGAGGAGGCTTAATTTGTCCACCGACATTTCAAGCATTGATGTCAGTGGGGGTACAGCCCTGTACCCTCACTTGTGTCTGTTCAAAAGGTGGGCCTGATCCTCACACTACATCATGTACTTAGCTCTTACGGAGTGACAACGCATAACAAATCCACCTTTGTAATGTTTTTAGAATGTAGTGTGAAGCTGGGGAAGATTACTACAGTCTTACACTACTGCCAGAATACACTGGAACAGCTGATTTCTTCTGCATCATTGTTCTGTATGACCAAAGTGTGTCATTCTACTGGAGGGTTCATGGAGCTCCCTAGAACCTGCCACCATTTCCAAAAGCCCTTCCATGTAGTAGAAAGCTCCCACTAATGGCTGTGTACATTAACAAAGCAACCAATGAAAGGTACAGTAGTTTAAGAACTAGAAGCAGCACAGTTAGGATACACATAGTATTAAAACACATATGATGTGCTTTAATACTATGTAATTGTTGGAAGGTATCAAGAAGGCGTGAATGTCCATTTAAAAATTGCAATATTACAGCATTTTACATAAAGATGTATTTTCTTAATGAATAAAGCATTTCTTAAAACATGTATGAAAGCCAGCTTGCTAAAAGTGATTTTATTATATGTCATGTCAAGGTCAATTTCAGGTACGGAAAAAAACTTCAAATATGTACTTATTTCATGGCCCCTTGGATGCTAAAGACATCTCCAATAAACTGTATGAATAATAATTATTGAATATTTAACAAATTAAAACTTTACTACGGATAAAAGTAAGGACTATTGAGAGTGATGTGAAGGGTCATATTCAGGAAGATACAAAGGAGAAATTCTGAAGCAAACTAATGGAATGGAAGAGACATCTAAAACCAGGGGAAGTTGTTAGGTTTCCAAAAGACCTGGGGGTTGGCTCTAATCTAATACATTATTAGTACACCATGCAGTTTAACACTTTAACAAGAGGTAAATTAGCACAATTACATGCCCCAAGCTATCAATAAGAATCATGGCTTTAAAGGGGATCACTTCTATACAAGTTTACCTCATTGTCATCCTAATATAGCGATAACGTTTAAAGGAGCAGTAAACTTCTTTTTTATGAAAACACATTTTATAGATCTTTTCCTGCGGAATAAAACAAGGTCACTCCCACTGCTGTCAGATGTTCTATTCAAAACTTATAACAGTTCAAATAATCAGGAAGTGAATTAATTGCGTTTACTTCCTGATTGTTCTAACAGACAGAAAGTGACAGGCAATTTCTATCACATTGTATGGAGAACTGTAAATCACTGACCTTCTTGACTTTCCTCTCCATTAGAATGTAACAGGAAAAACTAATTAGAATTTGACCACTAGAGGGCACTGCTAATGTAAAAAAACATGGGTTTAAACTGTAATAACTCTGGAAATATGAATCTCCTGGTAGTGGGAGTACCCTTACTTGACTCAGTAGGGAAAATACCTACAATATATCTTTATTCATAAAAAAAAAAGTTTACTGTTCCTTTAATATTTTTTTTTGTTATAAAAAGCATTCTGTGGCAAAATTTACATTATTAAAAATGAGCCTGTGCCTTACTTCTGGACAGACTGCAGCTACAGCTCTGCACCACAACCTGTCAATCTTCTTCTGTTCCCTCCCCAAGTATTGTCTCATTCCAACTAGCTTACATGGAGAAATCCTCAGTCATCAAAGGAGGTTGGGACATGACAATACTTGGGGAGGGAACAGAAGAAGATTGACAGCTGTGGTACAGAACTGTAACTGCAGTCTGTCCGGAAGTAAGGCCACAGCTCATTTTTAATAATGTAAATTTCGCCACAGCATGCATTTTATAACAAAAAAAAAACAAGGATTAAAGGTTATCGCTATATGAGGATGACAATGAGGTAAACTTGTATAGGGGTAATAGTTCTGCTTTAAAGAAGAAGTAAACCATTACAAAAAAAACAACAAAAATATAATGTATGGCTTTTCCTACTAAATAAAACAAGTGTGTCCCACTGCAGGAAGGGTTTTATTCAAATGTTAATTCTAAACTTTCAAACTGTCAGTAAGTGTTAAAGTTGCCATCACATTCTCCTGAGAACTGTAGCCAGAGTCTCACCTCTTCCACAGAGTGTAACAAAATAACTGTCCTGACACCAGTCAAACTGTAGGTGAGCTCTCTGGAATCCAGAAGGTACATTAATGTGTAAAATACTTTAAAGTGATAGTAATGTCAAAGAATGATATTACTTTGTATTGTAGATGGAAAAAAATACACTATTTGCAGCAAATCCCATCTCTCAAACCTCTATGGTTTGAGAGATATCGGCATTTAAAGTTCCCCCTCCCTCCCCTTGTCCTGAGGTCAGCGCTCTTGCTGACAGCAGGAGATCGAAGTCCTGGGACCAGCCGTCGGCTCTTCAGCAGAGCCAAGATTGCTTATTTAAAAAGAACTACATAATAGGAACGGTCTACAAAGTATACTTGCAAACCAGGCACATTTTGTAGACCGTTCCAATGAAGTAGTTCTTTTTAAATAATGCCATTTCGGCTCTGCTGAAGAGCTTCCTTGAGTTGGATGACTCAAATCTCCTGCTGGGGAACTTTAAATGTGAATATCTCTCAAACCATTGAGGTTTGAGAGATGGGATTTGCTGTAAATATTTTTTTAATCTACAATACAAAGTAATAATATTCTTTGACATTACTATCACTTTAAACACATGCAATTTTGAAACGAAACAAATCCAAAGATCGGAAGTTCCATTGTGTTTTCATAATAAAGGTTTACTACTCCTTTAACCATGAGACCTAGGATGTTGGCACCCACAACTAGTACCCAGCACCCCCACCCCATTTCTAAAAGACTCCTCCACAGGGAAAACTGCAGTATTCTAATGACCACAGTCAGGCAATAAAATAGTTGAAGAAAAATAAATCTTACCCCAGGACGTCAGGCACACTGCAGCATACTTGTATATTCGATTCATGAACTCGATCACAACAGCATAGATGATGCTAGGAACGTACAGTAAAAGGCCACTGAAATCTGACTGCTGCTCCTCGTGGTACTGTAAAGCCCAGTTTTCTAAATCAAAGTAGATCATCATCACATAAATGGAGAAGTAAAGGCAGGCACATACAAATGGCACAGAGACCAGATATATTCGCAGCTGTCTCTTCAAGCTGGAGTAAGTGGGTTCCTTCCTGCCTGTCACTGGATTGATGCCCAGCACTCCGTGAAAACCTGGCCTGGGCTCCTCAAACTCCCTTTTCATTATCAGTGTGCCCCACTGGTATGTCATTGAGGAGCTGAGCCTCTTCCAGACCTCAAGGATGACTGTCGACCACACCAAGTTGAATGTGGCAAAAATAACATACTTATCATAGTCCTCCCAGGCAAAGAAATAGTAGGGTATTCCAATCAAAGCCATTGGAATCAAGGCCATTGTGAAATATTCAAGGAAGCCAAAATACAAGCCTATTGTGTCTCCAAAGTAGCCACGGATTTGGTCTGCAAAGTAAAAGAGGGTAATTACTGCAAATGGAAAACAAGATACTCTGAAATTCAATAATCTAGACAACATGGGGTTCAGTCTGAAACAATAATCTATATCAGGGTTCTCCAATAGCATACCTGAAAGGAACACATATTGAACATATTAAAGGAGCGGTAAACTTATTTTATGAAAGCCTATATGTTACAGCAGTGATTCTCAACCAGGGTGCTGGGACACATTTGTGTGCCCCTCTTTTTCCATAAAGACACTGGAAAAAATGTGAATGCCGAGTTTCAGTTTATGCACAATGTTTTTTTTTTGGTTATTCTGATTGTGAGACCTAAGAATAACTACAGATTACTTCATAATGACCTTGATAGAGGATACAAAAAATGTTAGGGGTGCCCTGAACAATCTAGATTGTGTATTAGGGGTGCCCTTAACTAAAAAAAGATTGACAACCACTGCGTTACAGGTTTACCTTCAGAGTAAAACAAGGGTATTCCCACTGCTGGCAGTTGTTCTAATCAAAAGTTGTAATAGTTGAAAATTGTTATAATTCTGGAAACTGAGATCCAGAGAACTTCCTTCCTAGAAACTCAAAGTGACAGGAAGTGACTCCCAGTTACAATTACATTCTGTCTCAATTCTCCCATGTAATGCAACAAAATAACTGAGGAACCTGAACCAAATCAGGGCTAGTCTGCACTTCTGCCCTCTAAGACTGCAGTTTGAAACCTCTAGTTTATATTTGTAAATTGAAGATAGAAATTAAAGGGATAGTAATACTTAAAATGTAAAAAAAAATATGTTGTAGGGGTTATCCCCCTGAGTAAAACAAAAGTACTCCCACTGCTGAAAGGTGTTTCATTCAAAAGTTATTAATTTTCAAAGTTGATTTTTTTAGGTGCAATATGACAGTGGCCTGAAATTGTACAGTGGCACTGTTGCTACACCATCCTATGGAGATTTATGGTCCCGGGACCAGAGCTGTCCATAGGATCCTGTAGCAACAGCGCCACTGTACAATTTCAGGCCACTGTGATATTGCACCTAAAAAATTCAACTTTGAAAGTTAATAACTTTTGAATGAAACACCTTTCAGCAGTGGGAGTACTCTTGTTTTACTCAGGGGGATAAACCCTACAATATATTTTTTTTTACATTTTAAGTATTACTATCCCTTTAACAAAAAATCTTGTAGCAAAAAGATTGTTAAAAAAAAAAAAAACCCTCACTGCCTGACAGAACACCTTCACAGAACAACATATAAATATGAAGAGATTATATATCAAGTTAAAAAATGTTTTACTCACTGTGGAATTGACCCTTTGAATGCCAGTGTGCAGAATTGGATACCAGCCTGACACTCACAGTGTTAACTATCAATGTACAGAGAATTAGCAAAACATTTGGGCCTGTAGGCGTAGTCAAGATTCAGGGTATTCTAAAGCAAACTACAGCGGGCATCTAAAATCTCAGAATACCTGCTGCTTTAAATGGTGCTTTTAACACCTTAAGGACCAGCTGTCTTGGGGCGTGTGGTCCTTTAAGAACCAGATTGAAAACTCTGATATGCTGGCCCATATGACTGATCACGTGTACCAGCACGCTGAACAGAGGACTGAAAGAGATTGCTCCGGTCTTTGAGCAATCAATTTCAGTCCCCGCTATTCCTCACAGCGCTCCTGCACGAGTGCTGTGAGTAAAAAGTATGTGACGTGCCAGGACCGTCAATGGTCCTTAAGTGCCGGACAGCCGTGACGGACCTGGCACGTCAGTGGAGGGGAAGGGGTTAAACCACTGAATGCTCGAGATATCTCCAACACATTGGAAAGGAGCACACTGGAGACTTCTCAAGCACTTAAGAGGTTAAATGCTCAATAAGTCCCCTATGGTGCAGTTGGTCTGCTCCAGAATTACTCCAGTTTTCATTTGAACATAAGGCCCTTAGTGTTACAGTAATGTAACCGTTTTGGAGCCTTAGATACTCGTCATATTTGCAATATTTACCAAAGTCTAATACTAAACAATTATTACTGGAAATAATGTACTATTAAATCAGGAATGTTGTATTCAGATTTAAATATTCTACTGAATTTCAATTGTATTCATCCAAGCAATTCTTTCAGGAAAATCTACAACCAGTGTTATTACAAAATACAGATAATTCTTAGGCCTGAAAAGAAGTGGGAGTTGGTGCGTCATTTATGGAACATGCCGTGCATATTTTAACCCTTTGAGTGCCAGAGAGGTATGCAACAATTGCATACCTCCCTGGCTATCAAAAGGTTAATTCCCAGTACTTGGAGACATGTTTGATAACAGACATATTTCAGAAATATTTGCATAGTAGTTTCAGGTCACTTGAAATAATAACTATAAAACACTGATGACCAAAGAAAGCTTATGAAACATAGACAATCTGAATGTTCAATCGCATTCTCAGAATGCTTGAAACTCATTAAAGGGAGAGTAACCTTTTATTTTCATTACATATTCTGCATGAGCATAATATGTAAGAGTCAAAGAGCCTATACTTTTTGTTAGTTTTTTTCATCTTCACATACAGTGTATGAACACTTGGTAGTGTACACAAATTAGGTCGTATGGCTGGCACAGCCTGGAGAGTGGGGTAATAACATTTTATGTCCCTGGTTTTGTCTCCAGACAGCTTTCTGTCAGGGACTGTGAAGGTTTATTGATACATCCAAAGCGATCTGCTGCAGGGATAGTGTTACATTGTTTTACTTTCCCGATTTAAAATTTGACTAGAAAATTCTGTGTAAAAAGACTGAGGAGCTTACAGTCAGTGACTTAGAAAAGTAAAGCAATAGCTGACACTGGAAAAAAAGTAATTATACAAATTTAGTTCCAGTATAAGCGGAATGTTTCCCCTTAATATAACTGAATGGCCCCAGTCTCATGTCTGCTAATTGGTTGGGGCTACACCTCCCTTTATCAAGTCGTAGACTTTGATTGCTGGGCTAATGGAATACCAGATACTGTCAGATGTGCTTTGTGGTGGGAGTCACATAAATCACGGGGATTGTAAGGTCCACTTCCCACCCACCCTCAGTGTATTCAGGGTAGAGTAATTAAATCTCTGCCAGAGCCAATGGGGGTGAATACAGATTCAAATGTGGGGTCCCACAAACCCTATAATAAATCTTGTTTTTGGTGGGGTCAGGGGTCTTATAAAAAGTCAGAAAGTCTAATACATCCTCACAACCCTTTCCCTCAAGAGTCTTGGATTTGGGAGCATGGTAATAAAATAAAAATTAGATTTAGGGCCTTGAGACTTCCAGTCCAGCTTAACGGAATTTGGGGAGAGAGTTCAGAAATAAGAACTAGTATCCTTAGAGCGACTCCGCTATTGTGTGGGTTCAGACAGTTAAAAGAGCATTGTCTGATTGATACTGCATCCAGGTACTCAATACAAATTCTTCTTTCAGATTATTTATATATGATTATGGTCTACAAATGCAAAAGCTAGAAGTGGAAGCTAGATAATTCACTTCAAAGCCACCAATGAGGAGATACAGCAGAGACCTCCACTCCAAAGAGAAGAGGATGTAGATTAGGAACAGTTAATAACCTTACTGTAAGCATCTTATATAGAAAGCAAAAGATGAACAGTTCTGTAGCATACTGATTGTACCATAAGTGACAAATTAAAATTCTCAAAACTCCCATTGATTTCAATGAGGCTTTTATCCTCTTGAATGCTAGAGAAATCACCAATGCATTGTGTGATTCTAAGACCACAAGTGGGTCCATTATGCAGCTTTCCGACAATAGAGGGGGTATGTGAAGAAGGTGTGTGTTTAGGGCATTTATCAGTTAGGATATGTTGCCCTTTCAGTACATCCTAGTTACCAACAAAATATTAGACTTTAGGGGACCAGAGATGTGTGCAGTGCAATACAATTCTATTTCCTGCAGTAGCCTGCACAGGGGGACAGATTAGTGTTCATCAAACACTCATTAAGTGAGTGACTAACAGCCACTGCTGCCCAGTTTTCTTCTACATATTAGGCAACTTTTAGCTGGCTAGTAACTGGTCACAGCTGGAGGATGCTGTGCAGAACCATTTGAGTCCTCATTGTTTATACAAGTGCTAAGGGCAATCGCTATATGGCATGATTTAAAGGGATAGTAATGGATCTTTTAAACTTAATTTAATATTGTACCTATTCAAAAAAAATAAAGTAATTGAGGCTAGTTTTATCTCTCAAACCTTTATGGTTTGAGAGATACACAATTAAAAATGTTAAAAGTTTCTATCTTACAGCAGTCGATCCTGGTCCACAGACCAGCCTGCGGCTCTTCAGCAGAGCCGAAATAGCAAGATCTAAAAACAAATACGTCATTGGAACAGTCTACAAAGTGTGCCTGGCAGGATCCATTACTATCCCTTTAAAGAGGAACTATCACGGAGATATAAGTGACCCTCTATTAATAATTAGTATAGCAGTAATCATTTAACCCCTTAAGGACCGGGAAATCCGGCCGAAGACGCGACTGAACGACCACAGAGCAAAATTTTTTTTTTGCTCCGTTGCGTTCCGGACTCCCCGAACGGCGTGCAGCCGCGGGGGGAGCCCGGAACTCGATGACGGTCATAGTACGTCATGGGTCGTTAAGTCAAATGGACCCTTGACGTACTATGACCGTCAAGGGTCGTTAAGGGATTAAATACTGTTATAATGTTTATTAAAAGGATAGTAATAGTTAATTTTATGTTTATTTTATATTGTAGAGATTAAAAAATATAAACAACAATGTAATTCTTATCTCTCAAACCTTTATGGTTTGAGAGATATACCGTTCTAAAGTTAAGTCTTCCTGTCAGTTTCACAGAAGTCAGCGCTTCGCGGACGACTGCAGAATCCGGTCATTTGACCGGACGAAGGCTGTTCAGTAGAGCCGAAATCACTCTCTTTGGAAATGCATACTTCATTGGAACGGTCTACAAAGTGGGCCTGGTTTGCAAGCACACTTTGTAGACCATTCCAGTGAAGTATGTATTTCTAAAGAGTGTGATTTCAGCTCTGCTGAAGAGCCTCCGTCCGGTCAAATGACCAGATTCTGCAGCCGTCACGTATGCGCTGGCTTCTATAAAACTGCCAGGAAGACGTAACTTTAGAAAGGGATATCTCTCAAACCACAAAGGTTTGAGAGATAAGAATTACATAGTTGTTTATATTTTTTTAATCTCTATGATATAAAGTAAACATAAAATGAACTATTACTATCCCTTTAAGTGCAGGCATTATATGGAAACATAAGTTCTTATGAGATTCACTTCAAAACGACAACGCAGAAGAGGGATCTGTGTGCCTGCACTGACCGTCCCTGTAGGTACCATATGGGACAATGCAACTCCCCCTTTGGCAGACAACCTAAGAGTGAGGAGGCAGGGACGGGCATAACAGACACACAGATCCCTCTTCGGCAAGATATCTGCGCTGTCATCTTGAGGTCTCAAAGAACTTATGTTTTCATATAATGCATGCAGTTAATAAACATTATAACAGTATTTAAATGATTACAGCTATACTAACTATTAATAGAGGGGCACATACCTCCGTGATAGTTCAGCTTTAAGTGAACAAATAAGTAAGAGCTTACGGTTTCAGTGAACTGAACTAGGTGGGTCTAACCTCAAAACAATTACCACTGTTTATGGTTTTATCGGTTTTGTAACAGGCCTGATAAAAAGTAATCAAAAGTGGCCACTTTTTCTTTAGACTTTTCTCTGATAATGTCCCATTAAACTTTGGGAAATTGGTTTCTTCTGCTGTCAGGTACCTTCCTGTAGTTTATAAAGCCTGCCCCTTTAAAAACCTAATTACTAACTTGCCTTCCATGAGGAGAAAACACTCTCCAGATGTCAGACAGACGTCAGAGGTTGCTTTCATCCTGATATAAATCAATATACAATCAATACATCTCTTACTCCTGCTGAGCCTACATTTTTTCATTACAACATCAAAGTAGCTAGACCTGCTGCAGATCTGGTGAAGTACTGAGTCTTGATATAACAGGTTCCCGGTGTCTAGCAGACACATTGGTTATGTTACCTTCTGACTGGAGGACTGGGCTCTTATTGTTGCCCCTTCTTCAGAGAAGAGTGAACATGGATATGGATAGAATTTGAGGAAAGCCTGCTGTCCAAAGGCCCATATTCAGGAAGTGAAAGAGAAGCAAGTTTGGAGCAACCCAACTACACCACAAGGAACAAATACAATTTCAAATTGATTTAAATGCACCTCCCAGCATATTGTTAACCCTTTCAGCTCCAGAGGGGTATTCAACTCTTTGCAAAGCAATGCGTTGCGTACCCCTCTGGTACTGAAAGGGTAAAGAAATTAGTCATTCTCTATGAGTTAAATGTTTAAAAGCTCCATTTAAAAGATTGTGAAACTTGGGCAATTTTTATTTGTCCAATATTGTTCAGTTGGTTTGCTCCAGAATTGCTTCTCATTCGGTTTCCCTCAGTTTCCAAGGTCAGGCCTCATGCACAAAGGAAAAGGAGGTATAATTCAGGTGCTACCCAACTTCACTGTAGGGGACAAACAGAGATTTTGTTCAGGGCACCCCTAACACTCAATCTACATTTTTGATGCACCTCTACAATTTTATGTCACTTGTCAAGGGTGTTAAGAAGGACACATATAAGTAATATGTAGTTAGTCTTAGGTGTCACTGTCAGAATAACAACATATTGTGCATATACATTTCCATAAATATACATTGGAAACGCAACCTTCACATTTTTATGTGAGGCTTTATAGAAAACAAGGTCACTCTAAGTGGATGTCCATGGTGCACCAAAGGCCACGGGAAGGATAGTACACTTTTTGGCAGTATGCAAAAAGATAAAAAGCAGAACAATTTTGGAGCAAAACAACTGCACCAAAGGGGACAAATGAAAATTCCCATTGTTTTAAATTGGTCATTTAACACCTTAAATGCTAGATAGGTCTCCAAATAATCAGAAAGTGATGCATTAACCCTCTGAATGCCAGATGTCTACGCAACACATTGCTGCGCAATGTGCTGCGTACCCCTCTAGCACTCAAGGGGGTTAAGGAAATATTTGCATTCAAGGAGTTAAAAGCCTCATTCAAATTAATGACAACTTGTATTTGCTGCATAAGTTGCAGTTGGTCTCCTCAAGTGCACTGAATGGATCTTTTCAGGATTAACCCCCTGAGTGCCAGAAGTAACCAACACATTATGCTGCAATGCATTGGATACTTCTCTGCAACTAAAAGGGTTTAAATAGGATTTTAGTATTGCCTGTTAAATCCTTTTCTCTTAGTCCATACAGGTTACTGGTAACTTTGGGTAGGCGATCAGCCCATTTAATAGGCAGGAACAATTCTGAGAAGTGACTGCTGGGTGGAGCCTACCTCCTCTCCTTAGCTTGCAGCTAGCCAATCCCCAACCAGTAAAATTTGCAGACTAACTATTGACTAGGAAGTCATGAACCTGAAAGGACCCCCATGTTCTGCCGCAGGAGAGCCAAGCACAGGGTGGAAGACCAGTAACCTGTATGGACTAAGAGAAAGGGATTTAACAGGTAAGGCTAAAATCCTATTTTCTCTGTCATCCAATACAGGTTACTGGTAAATTTGGGATGTCCAACTATTAAGTTCCCCAGGGCGGGAAGAAAGGCAAGGACCAGGCACAGGCCCCCAAAGTCACCAGAGCACCAGTGAACCTACAGATCATAAATAGCTCAACACTAACCGCAAAGTGTCAACGGACACTGAACAGGGGTAAAACAAACCCCATGAACTGTTACAAAGCACACAGAACTAGAGCCAACAGGTCTCAAAAGTGAAGAGTACTGAGAGACTAAGAAGATCCTAGACAGACAAGGCTGCCTCCAGTATCTTTCTCCCAAAATTGGCATCAGCCGATGCCAGGACATCCACACAGTAGTGTTTAGAAAAGGTGTGCACAGATGACCAAGTGGCCACCTTGCACAACTGATCAGCTGAGGCCTGGTTCTTGTAGGCCCAAGAAGTACAAATAGACCTCGCAGAATGAGCCGTGACCTTGAAGGGAACAGGCTTCTTCCGAAGTTCGTAAGCCTTACGAATCGTGGACTTGATACAAGAAGAGACAGTAACCTTGGAAGCAGGCTTCCCTGCCCTAGGACCCTCAGGAATGACAAACAGAGTGTCAGACTGCCTCAAGGACTTAGTGCGATGTACATAGAACTTGAGACAATGCACAACATCCAACAGATGAAGATCCTTCGCTTTGTCAGAAGTAGGGTTAGGACAGAAGGAAGGAACCACAATCTCCTGATTAATGAGGAATTCGGACACAACCTTCGGGATATACTCTTGTGAGGTGCAAAGCACCGCCTTGTCCCTGTGAAAAAACAAAAAAGGGAGGTTTACAGGACAGGGCCATGTACTTACGCAACTCAGTGAATGGAAACAATCGCCAAGAGGAAGGCCATCTTCCACGTCAGCATACTAGAGGAATGGTAGCCAAAGACTCAAAGGGAGGATGCTGGAGCACTCCCAAGACCAGGTTAAGATCCCACTGAGAAGCAGGGGACTTAGACACTAGACGGGTAAGAGCAACACCCTGGAAGAAAACCTTGACATTAGGAATGATGGCAAGACGCCTCTGAAAAAAGACAGCGCAGAAGTCTGAACCTTGAGAGAACTCAGACAGACCTTTATCCACACCATCCTGGAGGAAGGAAAGAACCGTAGGAAGGTCAAAATCCTGAGATAGGTATTTGTCAGTACACCAAGCCAGGAAGGTAAACCAAACTCAATGGTAGGCCTTAGAGGAAACAGGCTTGCAGGCACTAAGCATAGTAGCCACAACACCAGAAGAAAATCCTTTCTTCTTCAAAATTGATGATTCAATCTCCATGGCATCAAAGCCAGAAGGTTCCGCCACTGAGAGGTCCAGAAGCTACGGAAACCAAGTCTGTCGAGGCCAGTATGGAGCAATCAGAATGACTGGGAAATGCTCCAGTCTCAGCTTCCGAAGAACTCTGTTCAAAAAGGGAACAGGAGGGAAGGTGAAAGGTAGCGGAAACGTCCACGGGATCGACAAGGCATCCACTGCCAGAGCCATGGGATCTGCCCAGCGAGAGAAGAATGTTGGAACCTTCCTGTTGTGTCTGGTTGCCATTAGGTCTATGCATGGAAGACCCCACCGCTGGATGATGAGGTTGAACACCTCCGGATGCAGCTCCCACTCCCCACTGTCCACTGTGAGTCGACTTGATGAAGTCTACCAGAACGTTGTATACGCCAGGAATATGAACTGCGGAAATGGCAGGGACATGCTCCTCTGCCCAAGACAAAATAGTCTTGACCTCTAGCCAAGCTGTGAGACTTCTTGAGCCACCTTGCTTGTTGATGTAGGCTACCGCTGTGGCATTGTAAGCGGTGGCTTACCTTCTGCAGACCGCCAGAGCCGGTAGGCAGCCGGTTCCTTTCCTCGAGGCTTGCCGCGCTCTCTGGGAGTACCGGTACGCCATGGGTTCCTTCCAGGCGACCAGTCTCCTCGTTGCTCCCTCTGTCGGCTCCAGCCGCACCTGAACTCGGGCGTGCATCTCAGGGATTCCCCGATGATGTTGCAACCCAGTTCATAAAGAGACAGTGCAGTTTTGCTCTACCTCTTGGGGTGGAGCTATTTGTTTATGAACTGCCTGGACACCACTTAAGTTGCCCTTTTGTGGTGCTCCAGTGCAGTTGTGTTTGGGCTCTGTGTATGAACTGGTTTGTCTGACTATCCGTTCTGGTGTTGACCTGTGGCTCTGTCTGACTACCCGCTCCGTGTATGACCCTTGGCGTGTCTGACCTCCAATCTGGTGCAAACCTGCAGCTCTGGCTGACTAACCATTCAGTGTATGACCTAGGCTTGTCGGAGTACCCGATCTGGTGTAGATCTGTGGTTCTGTCTGACTACCCGCTCTGTGTATGACCTTGGCATGTCTGACATCCAATCTGGTGCAAACCTGTGGGTCTGGGTTAAGTTTCGCTCCATCCCATTCCAACTTGTCTGACTACCCACCTTGGTGTTGCCCGGGGTTGTCCACTGCGCACCCTGCATACCAACATTCCAGTGGATAACTTAGTAGGTGCCCTTGGTGGCTCTGGTGGACTTCCTCTTGTCCTTGTACCTCTGTGGCATTCAGATGCGGACCTGTAGCGCAGTTGGTCTCCCTGGGAGCGTTGTCTATACAGGTGGAGACCTGTAGCGCAGTTGCCTTCCTTGGTATGTTGATCGTCAGGTGCGGACCTGGAGTTATCTCAGGTGCAGACCTGAGACTGTTTCCCTTCTCTGCCTTCTAGAACTAGTCAGTACCAATACAGCAGCGGGATCCTTTCTGACGTCCTCTACTTTGCCTGTATTATTGCTGTGTTCCATTGTCCTGTACGTTGTGCTCCTTAATAAAGATTGTGTTACCTTCAGTACTGGTCCAAGTCCTCTTTATTGAGTCCGTGACAGGCGTTGTCCGACTGCACCCTTACTGGGCAATCCGCCAGCTGACGTGCCCAGAGATGTAGGGCATGAAATATCACCCGAAGGTCCAAAACATTGATGGGAAGGAGAAATTCCTCCTGAGACCACTTGCCCTGAACACTCAAGTGCCCCAACACTGCTCCCCACCCGGACAGGCTGGCATCCATCGTCACTGTGGTCCAGAAGGGCACCAGGAAGGGTCTACCTTTCAGGAGATTCTCATGGTGGCTCAACCTGAACAGACTCTGCTCCACTTGAAGAGGGAGAGACAGGGATCTTTCCAGGAGATCTGGACGGCCCTTGCAGGCCAGGATCAGAAACCTCTGAAGTTCCCTGGAGTGAGCCATGGCAAACGTAACTGCTTCTTTGGTGGAAATGAACTTCCCCACCAAGGATGACAACTTCTTGGCTGAAACAGGATCCTGAGACAGGACAGCTTGGACCTTTAGTGCTATCTGATGAGCCACATTGTCTGTCAGAAACATCATTCCCCTCTGAGTGTTGAAGAGGAGACCCAGAAAGACCATCTTCTGAGAAGGAACAAGGTCTGACTTGTCCAAGCTGATGATCCACCTGTGATGGCAGAGAGCATGAATGCAGTCCTGCACTTGCTGGTGAAGGAGTTCCGGAGATGAGGCCTTCAGAAGGAGGAGGTCGTCCATATATGGAGTCACCCTGATGCCGTTCTGATGTAGGACGGATATCAAAGCTCCTAGGACTCTGTTTAAGACTTGAGGAGCTGTGGTCAGGCCAAAGGGGAGGGCAGAGAACTGGAAATGCCCTTGGTCGCAGGCAAAGCGGAGATACTGCCGACTCTCTGGATGAATGGTGATGTGCAGATAGGCATCCTGAAGATATAGAGAGGCCAGAAACTCCACAGGAGACATGGCCACTATCACTGTGCGCAGAGACTCCTGGTGGTTTTGGGACCTGACCACAAAGGAGTTGAGATCCTACAGATCCAAAATGGGGTAACAGCCTCCATCCTTCTTGGAAACCACAAAGAGGTTGAAATAGAATCCCAAGCCCCTCTCCTGAGGGGGAAATGGCTCCAGGACCGCCTTGTCCAGAAGGGCCTGTATAGCTTCCTCGAAAAGGCGTCTCTTTTCTGCTCCTAAGGGAGAACGAGAACAAAGGTCCTTGGAGGAGGAAGAGTAGTGAAGGGTATCCTGTATCCCGAGGCCACCACTTGTAAAACCCATGGGTCCGCCACAGAGGCCTGCCAAGCTGAAAGGTAGTGGCGTAAGTAGCCACCTACCTGTGGGTGGGGACCCGGGTTCATGCAGAAGAAGGTTTGAAAGCCTTGGGCTTCGTGGAGGACTTGGATCTCCATTGCTGCTTAAGCTTGGATGAGGAGCACGTAACCTGAGGGACCGCCTGGGTCGTTTGGCGCGAGTCTGCCTGAAAGGAACAAAAAAGCCGATTCATTTTAACAGGTGCCTTCTTCCTCAGGACCACTGGCAGGTGAGAACTTTTTCCTCCAGTGGCCTCGTTGATGAGATCCTTGAGTTTAGGCCCGAACAGGGAAGAACCCTGAAAAGGCAAAGACAGCAGAGCCTTCTTAAAGACCGTGTCAGCCGACCAGATCTTAAGACAAAGACCCCTTCTGGCTACCATACGCACAGCGTCAAACAGGGCAGCAGAGACATACTGCTGAGCATCAGCAATGTTAGCGAGAAGACGCAACATGTCAGAAGTAGGGTCTCCTGGACAGACAGCAGAATTGGGCTGTTCAGTCCAAACAGCCACAGCCCTATTAACCCATGCAGCAGCAAAGGTAGGGAGAAGGGCAGAGCCCGCTTTCGCAAAAAAAGCCTTGAGAGAAGTCTCAAGCTTCTTGGCAGTCCAGCAAGACAGTTGACTTAGAAAGCCTGGAAACTGGGGCATCCACTTTAGGGGGATGAACCCACTGAGTAAGGGCCTTTTCAGAAAAGTGATAAAGTTTAGCAAACTTTTTAGATGGTTTCTTGTCTGGAAACTTCCACTTCTCTGATACCAAGCAGTCAAGGGTGGGATTGGGTGGAAAGCAGGCATGGTATCACGGTGCCCGTGATCTTCCTTTGTCACTCTTTGCTGTGGTGCGCTCCCATTGGCTGAGCTTGTTTGGCCCTCCCATTATGGCCTTTTTATACCCGGCCTTTGGCACCTGTCAGGTGCCCTTTCGTGGTGTTCCTGAGCCAGTGTTGCTGTGTAGCTGTGTTCCAGTGTTCCTGCTTCCTGTGTACCGACTTGGCCTGTCTGACTACGCTGCTTGGTTCCTGCTCCGTGATCTGACACGGCCTGGCTGACGTTCCTGCTCTGTGACCTGACCCGGCTTGTCTGAGGATCCTGCACCGTGATTTGACACGGCCTGGCTGCCGTTCCTGCTCCGTGATCTGAACCGGCTCGTTGCTGACCCTGCCTGTGTTCCTGCTGTTTGCTGCTTTAGTGTCGCCTGGGCAACAGTCTGAATTCCGCTGTGCTGTGGCAGGGCTGACTGTGTCATTGCCTCCTGTGTAATGGGCCTTTCCGTTTACTCTAGCTGAGCCTGCTGCCTACATTACTCTGGGCCTCCATTTACGCTTACAGAGCACTGTGCCTTCCGTTAACACTTGCAGAGCCGTGCCTCCATTCACTGAGCCTCCGTTAACACTTGCAGAGCCGTTAACCCTGAGCCTTCCACTACACTTGCCGAGCCTTGGTTACCGTACAGCGCCCGTGTGGGTGTCATTGGCTCTTTCCAGTTACGCAATTGCAGTGTAGTCTGTCTCCGTTACAGTGCCCGTGGGAGGCGCCATTGGCTCTAGTCAGTTTAGCTCTTGCAGTGTATTGGTATCCGTTACTACGCTCGTGGGGACTATAGGCTCCATTATCCTCAGCTCTTGCAGTGTAATTAGTCTCTGTTACAACGCCAGTGGGGGCTAGTGACTTTATTATCCTTAGCTCTTGCAGTGCACTTGCTCTCCGTTCATGCACCGGTTGGGGTGCTAGTGGCTCTAGCTCATCAGCTCTAGCAGAGTATTTTGGCCTCAGTTTCCTGCTCAGCATAAGCAGTAGTCTCTGTCCTATTCTACTACTGGTGTTTATTCATCTAGCACCACTTACCTCTCCTTTACTATCTTATGGGCGTGTCAAACACACCACAACAGAGACTGATTGATTTCTATGTACTTTAACCATTGAGTACCCTTTATGTTACTAATGCCTGTCCTGTGACAGTATATATTTTTGTCTCTCTATACTGGGCCTGAGAGGGCATCCATACTTTACTGTTCATTTCTATTATTCTGTATTGCCTATAGAGGGCAGTCTTTCTTGTCTTTTAATAAAACTGTGTTTTATTCTAACCTGCTGGTCTGAGTGTCCTACAAAACCGTTACACATGGGGCCTAACAGGCTCCTGGAAAACATCAGAGGGGTCAGAAGACACCTTCTGCACCAAGGAATGTTCAGGGTGGACAACACAGCCCTGATCAGGCCCTCAGCCGAGGGAATGGGGTCCGCCTCAAAGGGGTCCCCAAAAAACTGAGATGAAGGAACAGCTGAACAGTCATCATCATCAGAGTCCACCAATAATTCCTCCTCAGAGGAATCAGACACATCAGGTACACCCGGCGGTTTAGGCAGGGAAGATCAGATAGGGGCGGGGGTCTGCAACAAATTGAAGACCCCCTGTAAGGTGGATGGAAGGAGTTTTAAGGTGGACCAGATGTCCTTTATAGTAGCCTTAAACTCTTGCATACATATTGGCTATAGTGCATGGCTGGAGGCCCCAGAAGGGGATTCAGGGGCAGCAGCGCATGCTGGGCAAATATGACCTGAATATTCTCTAGGTAACCCTGAATGACATGAGGAGCAATGAGGACACAGACACTCCAGTATCCTTAGCCTTATGTTTAGCCCAAAGGTCTAACGGAGTAGACATTCTCACAGAGTTAAAACGGTCAGAGTATCAAAACACCCACAATAAAGCATGTATGATAATTAATGCACCCCAGAAACAGTAAACTAAGACTTATCTGGTAGGCAAAGGGTTAAGCTGCAGAGGAGAGAAGGACAGTCCAAGCCCTGTGTAGGATACTCAATCTGCGAATACACAAAATGGCTGCTGCAATGGGAGCTAATTGAAAAGAGCGTGCAAAGGGGCACACATGGGAAACGTAGTTTCGCTGAGAGAGTACCCCAACAGTGCCCGAAGCCCCCTAAAGCCCCCAACATCCCCAGAACATTGACCGGATGACAGAGCAAGGGAAAACCAACAACATGAGCCGTCACTGACCACGCTAAGTGGAGCGGTTGCAGAGACACGTCCCAAACAGTGAAGTCCCATAACAGTGCATGGAGAAACGGCGTCTATGCGGTAAACGCGCCTTAAAGGCGCAGAACATAGGGCACCCAGCAGTCACTTCTCAGAACTGTTCCTGCCTATTAAAGGGGCTGATCGCCTACCCAAATTTACCAGTAACCTGTATTGGACAACAGAGAAACCCCAGTTTGTTTTGCTCACATAGCTGGTCAGGATAAATCAGCTTTGTACTGCCCACAATAAGACTCTGGAAACATTTGCTTTGTATTTCACTCAAAAAGGAATGCTAATCTAATGAACAAATGCACTGCACACTTGTCTTGCACTCAAGGGGTTAAATTCAATTCATATGTAAGTTTCAACATAAAAACAATCTAAACAAAAGAAGAGCAACAACTACAGATCAGGTGATTTGATAACGGGCAAGTCACCAGTGTATTATTTATTAAGCAAGTAGGATGTTTACAGAGTTAGCATGTAAATAAAAAAAAATTAAAATGTCCTGAACAACAGCAATGTAATATAATGTAGACAAACAAGAACACAAGCCTCTTAACAAACACAATTATTAAGTCAATGCCCAAGGTCACTTTTTAATTGCAATATACTGCTGCCTTATAAAGCATATATCCCTACTGTTTTGATAAATCAATGCAGAATCTCTCACACAGAGGATTATGTACTAATAGGAATAGAAGCAATTCTGGACACAATCAACAGCACTATAGGGCAGGGGCACTCAAACCTGCCCTCTAACCCCTCAACAGTGCATGTTTTTAGGATCTCCTAACATGAATTCAGATGAATCATTTAGTGGTTCAATTATTCTGATGGATCTACCAGAGTTAAAGTGGATCTATCACCCCTTTAAAAGTTATGCTCATTAGTTAGAGCATTTAGCGAATAAGCTTAAAATGATATTATTTAAAAAAAACAAAAACAAAAAAAAAACGCTATTTGGGTTAAAACAATAGTTTATAGAGTGCCCTGCACCCTACTTCGATTGCTGCACTGCCCTTGCTCCCTTCCCACCACCCTGTCTCCTCCGATGACGGAGGCTTTCTCTCTCTAAGCTGGAGCGATCTCATTGGCAGAGATCGATATCTAGCCAATGAGATTACCCCAGCTTAGAGAGAGAACACCTCCATCATTGGAGGATGCTGGGTAGAGGGATGGGAGCAGAGGGAGAGTGGCATGAGCAGTCTGCCGGAAGTAGGGTAATCCTTAATTTTTGCACAAATAACATTGTTTGTTTGTTTTTTGGTTTTTTTAATAATATTTTAAGCTTATTTGCTAAATGCTGTAACTAATAAGCATAACTTTTAAAGGGGTGATAGATCCACTTTAACAACATTAATTTATGTTTAATCCAGTATAACCTGAAAACATGCACTGCTGGCTGGGCCTGAGGACAGATCTGACCTCCCCTGCCATAGGGGACAAATAAAAAAATCCGATTGACTTATATGGGAATTTTAACCCATTATATGTTAGATAGTTATCCAATACTGTGTAAAAAATAAAGTAAAAATGGTATTAGTTTGCACTTAACCTTTCAGTAAATTGCATATATAGGCATTTTAACGCTATTGTTTTAACATGTAGTTTGTTTTTTCTGGAGGGGGGACCCTGATGAAGCGGACAGTAGATCCACAACACGTGTCAGCTGTTTAAGAATATATTGATTTTCAAAGTGTTACAGTTCTCTCGAAAGAGCTTCTGTGCTTGGGAGTTTCATCTGGAAGCCATCAGTGGTCACAAGGTTGCACCGAGCAGAGATTAGTGCTGATTACCGGAGCGATCCTGGAGTCTCTACTGAGTGGTTCCGTGAGTCCATTGGTTATCCCATTTTGACGGGTACTTTTCTATGTGTGGAGTTGGACTGAGCAGATTGTGCACTATGGGCTGGTGTAGCTTAAGTCCACGAAAATACTGGAATTTATCTTAAGGGAGGAGGTGCAAAGCCGAAAAGAAGGCTCCAGAGAGAGAGACAGAGAGAGAAATGTGTTGAATTCTTAAATATCTTGTGAGTGTTATTTCAACTCTTGTGCATGAGAATATTTTATTGAACAATAAAACTACGCTTTCAGATGGACCTCTTTGCGCTTCTTTGTTCTATACAGAGATGTGCAGATAAGCGTCCTTTATGTCTAGGGAAACCAAAAATTCACCTGGACACATGGAAGCAATGAAGGAGTGCAAGGATGCAAGGACTCCAGCTTAAACTGTGGAGCAAGCTCAGAACCGTTAAGACATTTTAAGTCCAGAATAGGATGGTATCTGCCGTCTTTTTTGGGAACAATGAAGAGAGTGAAATAGAATCCTGAGAAGAAACTGGAATTAACAACTGCATATGTAACAGGAAGAATATGTGTCCAAAAATAGACTGCTCCGCTTGGGGTCACTAGGAACTCTGGACATGAAAAAACGACATGGAGGAAGGGACTTTAAATCTATATGGTACCTTTCCAATAGAATGCAATTCAGGCTTCCAAACCGCAGAGAAACGTGACTTCACCCAAAAATGCAAGAGAAGTAAGGACATACAGGACCTGTGTACTCAGGGAAAAGAATCCTGTCTCTTCAGTCTTCACGCTCCTATACAAGAAGTTAAGCTATGACGTGCGGTCACTCAGTTATTTTTGGACTGCAATTCACATCAGCCATAACTGGCCAACTGGAGACACACAAGTTGCTGATTATGTAAGAACTAGTTGAACAGCCCGTTACACTGGCCACAGTGCCACTGCCACCCAGTCACGGGGCAGTCATGCGCAGTAGAGACTGCCCGTGCCACGGCTGTATCAGCCGTGGCGCTGGCAGTCTCTAATGTGCATGACTGCAGCACGCGCAGCAGTGTCTACTGCACATGTCGCGGCGTTACACACGATTTAGCAAATTATTATACAGAATTTGGTAACATTTTATAGCTAGAATATATCAAAGAAGAATAAATAGATTTATACTGAACCCCAATCATTAAAACTGTAGTAAATCCAAAGAGTAGTGTTCATTAAATAAGAATCATCAGTAATATGTAACAAAGTGGAACTGACACTTTGATTTTAAAGCAGAACTGTCACTGAACATGAAACCATAACCCTCTCCCCGAATCAACTACTTGTGCTATGTCAAAGCGGTCCATTTCACCTACCAAGGAATTTCATTGTAGGTGAAACTATACCCCACATATTCAGCAGAGACGAGGGAGAGCGCATCCATCTTACCTCCGTTAAAGAAAATTGACAGCGCACTCCCAGTCATTTGCCTTTTCTTCCAGTAGTGTGTCTAAACAGCTGCTTGCAGGCAGCAGCGACATGAAGGAGCATAGTGGAGGAAAAGGGGAAGGTGGTGGGTGGGCATATAATGCTGACAATACATACAACTTGTACACTTGTGCCACAGGCAAGCTGAACAGTGTATTTTTGTAAGTGGCTTTTTTTAAAAAACGGAGCAAATTAAAAAAAAAAAAAAAAATCACATGACTTTTTATTAGTGATGACCGAGCATGCTCGGCCGAAGCTCAGTTCGGCTCGAGCATCGCTCTGCTCGGCACATGGCGGTACTCGTACGAGTACCGCATGTGCTCGCCCGCCATGTTCGGGTCTCCTCCCCGCACGTTTCGCGGCTGCTGCGCAGCCAATAAACGTGCGGGGAGGCTCTGACATCAGTGTAATGCCAGCAGCCATGTTGGCTGCTGGCATTACACTGATTGGCTGGCCAGAACCCGTGATCGGGTGCTGTATAGCACCTGACCAGCGAGTTCGGCTCAGTCTTAGCCAGGGAGAGATGAGGATAGGAAGGGAAAGTCAGTGTAGGGAGAAGAAAAGTGTTGGAACACCATATAAAGACCCAAAAGTCCTTTTTAGGACTGTTGTGTGTGGGGACAGCAGTTATTTTTTGTTTGGGGGGGCACAAATTTAAAAAAAAAACGTCACATATTCCGTTCACTGTGCCTAGCCGCAGATTAGCAGCACATTCTGTTTAGTGTGCAAAGTTGCAGATTAGCAGCACATTCTGTTTAGTGTGCAAAGTTGCAGATTAGCAGCACATTCTGTGTAGTGTGCAAAGTTGCAGATTAGCAGCACATTCTGTTTAGTGTGCAAAGTTGCAGATTAGCAGCACATTCTGTTTAGTGTGCAAAGTTGCAGATTAGCAGCACATTCTGTGTAGTGTGCAAAGTTGCAGATTAGCAGCACATTCTGTTTAGTGTGCAAAGTTGCAGATTAGCAGCACATTCTGTTTAGTGTGCAAAGTTGCAGATTAGCAGCACATTCTGTGTAGTGTGCAAAGTTGCAGATTAGCAGCACATTCTGTTTAGTGTGCAAAGTTGCAGATTAGCAGCACATTCTGTTTAGTGTGCAAAGTTGCAGATTAGCAGCACATTCTGTTTAGTGTGCAAAGTGTAAAAAATAAACGTCACATATTCCGTTCACTGTGCCTAGCCGCAGATTAGCAGCACATTCTGTTTAGTGTGCAAAGTTGCAGATTAGCAGCACATTCTGTTTAGTGTGGAAAGTGTAAAAAATAAACGTCACATATTCCTTTCACTGTGCCTAGCCGCAGATTAGCAGCACATTCTGTTTAGTGTGCAAAGTTGCAGATTAGCAGCACATTCTGTTTAGTGTGGAAAGTGTAAAAAATAAACGTCACATATTCCGTTCACTGTGCCTAGCCGCAGATTAGCAGCACATTCTGTTTAGTGTGCAAAGTTGCAGATTAGCAGCACATTCTGTTTAGTGTGGAAAGTGTAAAAAATAAACGTCACATATTCCGTTCACTGTGCCTAGCCGCAGATTAGCAGCACATTCTGTTTAGTGTGCAAAGTTGCAGATTAGCAGCACATTCTGTTTAGTGTGGAAAGTGTAAAAAATAAACGTCACATATTCCTTTCACTGTACCTAGCCGCAGATTAGCAGCACATTCTGTTTAGTGTGCAAAGTTGCAGATTAGCAGCACATTCTGTTTAGTGTGGAAAGTGTAAAAAATAAACGTCACATATTCCTTTCACTGTGCCTAGCCGCAGATTAGCAGCACATTCTGTTTAGTGTGCAAAGTTGCAGATTAGCAGCACATTCTGTTTAGTGTGCAAAGTGTAAAAAATAAACGTCACATATTCCTTTCACTGTGCCTAGCCGCAGATTAGCAGCACATTCTGTTTAGTGTGCAAAGTTGCAGATTAGCAGCACATTCTGTTTAGTGTGCAAAGTGTAAAAAATAAACGTCACATATTCCGTTCACTGTGCCTAGCCGCAGATTAGCAGCACATTCTGTTTAGTGTGCAAAGTTGCAGATTAGCAGCACATTCTGTTTAGTGTGCAAAGTGTAAAAAATAAACGTCACATATTCCGTTCACTGTGCCTAGCCGCAGATTAGCAGCACATTCTGTTTAGTGTGCAAAGTTGCAGATTAGCAGCACATTCTGTTTAGTGTGGAAAGTGTAAAAAATAAACGTCACATATTCCGTTCACTGTGCCTAGCCGCAGATTAGCAGCACATTCTGTTTAGTGTGCAAAGTTGCAGATTAGCAGCACATTCTGTTTAGTGTGGAAAGTGTAAAAAATAAACGTCACATATTCCGTTCACTGTGCCTAGCCGCAGATTAGCAGCACATTCTGTTTAGTGTGCAAAGTTGCAGATTAGCAGCACATTCTGTTTAGTGTGCAAAGTGTAAAAAATAAACGTCACATATTCCTTTCACTGTGCCTAGCCGCAGATTAGCAGCACATTCTGTTTAGTGTGCAAAGTTGCAGATTAGCAGCACATTCTGTTTAGTGTGGAAAGTGTAAAAAATAAACGTCACATATTCCTTTCACTGTGCCTAGCCGCAGATTAGCAGCACATTCTGTTTAGTGTGCAAAGTTGCAGATTAGCAGCACATTCTGTTTAGTGTGGAAAGTGTAAAAAATAAACGTCACATATTCCGTTCACTGTGCCTAGCCGCAGATTAGCAGCACATTCTGTTTAGTGTGCAAAGTGTAAAAAATAAACGTCACATATTCCGTTCACTGTGCCTAGCCGCAGATTAGCAGCACATTCTGTTTAGTGTGCAAAGTTGCAGATTAGCAGCACATTCTGTTTAGTGTGGAAAGTGTAAAAAATAAACGTCACATATTCCTTTCACTGTGCCTAGCCGCAGATTAGCAGCACATTCTGTTTAGTGTGCAAAGTTGCAGATTAGCAGCACATTCTGTTTAGTGTGCAAAGTTGCAGATTAGCAGCACATATTCCGTGTAATATGAAGAAGGCGGGTAAAAAGGGACGGGGAAGTGGACGTGATCCTGATAGTTCAGGGCGCGGGTCAGGACGCGTAGAAACTGTGCCTGGTGCCAGAGCACAAGAAAGAAAGACATCCACCATACCTAGCTTCATGTCTCAGTTTACAGGGCGTCGCAGGACATCACTCTCGAGGTCAGACCACTGCGAACAGGTGGTCGGTTGGATTTCAGCTGATACTGCTTCCAGTCGGTTAAGCACCACCCTGTCTTCCACCAAGTCCACTCTCAGTAGCCAAGAGTCTGGTCAACATAATCCTCACCCTGATCATCCTTCCTCCCACCATAGAGGGTCTGGCCAAAGAAGTGATCCCACACTGGGATATAGTGAGGAGCTCGTCTCATCACCAATCCTTCATTTGAACCTCTCTCCAAGCACGCTTGCAGAGGAACATGACATCTTGTGCCCTGATTCACAACCTCTAGAGGGTACCCAATCACAAGAAGATGACAGAGGGGAACGGCATTTAAGGTCAAAGGAAGTGGATGATGATGATGATGAGACACAGTTGCCATCAAATCAACCACTATTACTGTCTCAAGACCTTGATGAGGAGGATGATACACAGTTGTCAATGACTGAGTATGTGGTGGGATCAAGAAATGAGGAGGATGATCAGAGTGAGGAAGTGGAGGAGGACTTGGTGGACGATGAGGTGACTGACCCCACCTGGGAAGGTGGAGAGCCGAGCGATGACAGCAGTCCTGAGGGTGAGCCATCTGCAGCACCGCAACAGGCTGGAAGAGGCAGTGGTGTGGCTAAAGAAAGAAGGCGGACCGCACCAAACCGGCCCGCAAATGTTCCACGGAGCACCCCCTTGCGTAAATCTCCCTTGCCAAGGGCTAGGTGTTCTGCGGTATGGCGTTTTTTTAAGGAAAGTGCGGACGACAAAAAAATTGTAGTTTGCAACCTGTGCCACACCAGAATGAGCCGAGGCATGAACACTAGCAACCTCACCACCACCAGCATGATCCGACACATGGCATCCAAGCACCGTAATAAGTGGGAGGAACGACCGGATCGCCAATCTGTGTCTGCAGGCCACACCACTGCTTCCTCTTCCCCTGTTTTCGGTGCCGGCCAATCGCCTGTCGAAGGCGCAGGCCCGCATACCTCCCGCCCTGCACCTGTACCATCTGAAGCACCATCAGCGACCACATCCACTTCCCTGTCCCAGCGCAGCGTCCAAATGTCGTTACCCCAGGCATTTGAGCGCAAGCGAAAATACCCAGCCACCCACCCACAGGCCATAGCACTAACCTCACACCTTTCCAAATTACTGGCCATCGAAATGCTGCCATTTAGGCTTGTGGAGACTGAGTCCTTCCGCAGCCTGATGGCAGCAGCTGTCCCTCGGTACGCAGTCCCCAGCCGCCACTACTTTTCCCGGTGTGCCGTCCCCGCATTACACCACCATGTGTCCCGTAACATCACCCGTGCCCTGACCAACGCAGTTACTGGGAAGGTCCACTTAACGACTGACACATGGACAAGTGCTTGTGGCCAGGGACGCTACATTTCCCTGACGGCACACTGGGTGAATGTCGTGGAGGCTGGGAGCGACTCGGACCCTGGGATGGCACAGGTGCTACCCACGCCGAGGATTGCGGGCCCTACCTCCATCAGGGTTTCCGCCAGCACCTACGTTATTGGCTCCTCCTCCTCCTCCTCCGTTTCCACCTCCGAATTCTCTGCGCGCAGCGCCACTCACCCATCAGCCGGTAGCTGGAAGCAGTGTAGCACTGCAGTGGGGAAGCGTCAACAGGCCGTGCTGAAGCTGATCTGCCTTGGGGACAAACAGCACACGGCCTCAGAGCTGTTGCAGGGGATTAGTCACCAGACCGAGCAGTGGCTCTCGCCACTCAACCTGCAACCAGGCATGGTTGTGTGTAATAATGGGCGTAACTTGGTGGCGGCTTTGGAGCTCGGCAAGCTCACACACGTACCATGCCTAGCGCATGTATTTAATTTAGTGGTTCAGCGATTTCTAAAAACCTACCCCAATTTGCATGATCTCTTGACCAAGGTGCGCCGCGTGTGTGCACATTTCCGTAAGTCATCAACAGCTTCGGCCGGCCTGTTGAAGCTGCAGCAGCGCTTACAATTGCCAGCTCACCGGCTGCTGTGTGACGTGAGCACGCGCTGGAACTCCACCTTCCACATGTTGGCCCGGCTTTGTGAGCAGCAGAGGGCAGTAGTGGAGTACCAGCTGTTACACGGTCGTCGCCTCTCCGTTCAACTTCCTCTAATCAGAAGTGAGGAGTGGGAATGGATGTCTGACCTCTGTGAGGTTTTACGCAATTTTGAGGAATCGACACAGATGGTGAGCGGCGATAACGCTATTATCAGTGTAACCATCCCACTTCTGTGTCTACTGAAACGCTCGCTGCTCACAATTAAAACCGACGCTTTGCATGTGGAAGAGGTGGAAATGGGGGAGGAAGAGCTTACACAAGGTGATAGCCAGAGCACCCTCACTTCGTCTTCTCAGCGACAATTGGAGGAGGCGGAGGAGGAGGAGGAGGAGGAGGAGGAAGACACGGTTGCCTCCGCTACAGAGGGTAGCCATGGAACTTTAGTTCCATCTCTTCAGCGTGGGTGGGCAGAAGAGGAGGAAGAGGATGAGGAGATTGAGAGTCATCCTCCTGGTGAGGACAGCGAAATCTTGCCTGTTG
The DNA here is from genome assembly GCA_037306005.1 of Rhinophrynus dorsalis. Classification (NCBI taxonomy): domain Eukaryota; kingdom Metazoa; phylum Chordata; class Amphibia; order Anura; family Rhinophrynidae; genus Rhinophrynus; species Rhinophrynus dorsalis. The sequence continues at coordinate 362,436,953 of CM074723.1, read as the reverse complement.
GTACTCTGGCACACATGGCTGACTTTATGTTAGGCTGCCTTTCCCGTGACCCACGCGTTATACGCATTTTAGACAACACGGATTACTGGGTGTTCACCCTTCTGGACCCCCGCTACAAAGAGAATTTCTCATCTCTCATTCCTCCGGTGGAGAGGACAAGCAAAATGGTGCAATACCAGAAGGTTCTTGTTGAAAAATTGCTCCAAAATTTTCCATCTGACAACGCTGGCGGCAGAGTACGTGCTACCTTGGCCAACCGAGAAGGGGAGAAAAGGGGAGCACACAGCAGTTCCGACAAAGGCAGGGCAACACTCTCCAAGGCGTGGGACACGTTCATGACACCCCGCCAGCACCCTCACCCTGATGCGCAGCCTAGTGTCACAAGGATGGAAAAGTTTTGGAAGATGGTGAAGGAGTACGTAGCAGACCGTGTCAGCGTCCTCAATGATCCCTCTGTGCCTTACAACTACTGGGTGTCCAAGCTGGACACGTGGTATGAACTGGCACTCTACGCCTTGGAGGTGCTGGCCTGCCCTGCCGCCAGCGTTCTGTCTGAGCGGGTATTTAGTGCTGCTGGTGGCATCATAACAGATAAGCGTATCCGCCTTTCCACCGAAAATGCTGATAGGTTGACACTTATAAAAATGAACAAGGCCTGGATTTCCCCTGACTTCTCCACTCCACTGGAGGAAAGCCCCGGGTGAACATAAAGTCACTTTAGATATGTTATTTACAATGATGGGAATACTCTGTATTCCCACTCACCCCTTCCACCCAAAAAACGGGTATATGGTTGACTCTCTTCCATATACCCTGTGATATAATTTTTATATAGGGCCAGCTCACCAGCGGGCCCTGTGATATAATTTTTATATAGGGCCAGCTCACCAGCGGGCCCTGTGATATAATTTTTATATAGGGCCAGCTCACCAGCGGGCCCTGTTTGACAACTTTTTGTATAGGTCAGCTCACCAGCGGGCCTTCTTATATAATGTTTTATTGGGTCAGCTCTCTAGCGGGCCCTCTCATATAATGTTTTATAGCATCAGCTCACTAGCGGGCCTTCGCATATAATGTTTAGGATGGTCAGCTCCGCAGCAGACCCTCACCCATAATGTTTTAGATGGTCGGCTCAGCTGCAGACCCTCATTCCTAATGTTTTAGATGGTCAGCTTAGCGGCATGCCCTCGCCCCTAATGTTTTAGAGGGTCACCAGCAGGCTATTAATCCTAATTTTTCAAGGGTGTGTATGATGCCCTCCTTTATGTGTAATAAAGGGTGTATTGGAGTGACATTTCAGTCTAATTTTTGGCAGCCCTTTCACTTAGTGCATCGGCTTTATGAGTGTTGGACCACTACCTGAACTATTGTACCACAATGTGAATGAGGCCCTCCATTTTGTGATATACAGGTTGTATCGGAGTGCCTCAGGTCCTCCCATTGAATTAAATAGGGCTGGGGTGTTCGACAGAGCAGAAGGTAGTTCTTGGCTTCATCCACTAAGTCACTTCGTCACTTTTACTCAATGGATCAGACCCCACTGTTCCGACTATAAGTTTTGGACTTAACAAGGGCAAACGGACATGTTGTAAAACCTGTGGTAGCTGCGGCCTCCGTTCCTGAATGCTGTACCTTACCCGGGCCATAACCACGTTGAACACCTGCTTTAGTCTGCGCACGTTTCCCTCTTAATCATGGCCCCAGTTCCGAAAAATCGATGAAATTTTTTGCAGAATTTGCCTCTGCGCACGTTTCCCTCTTTATCATGGCCCCAGTTCCGAAAAATCGATGAAATTTTTTGCAGAATTTGCCTCTGTGCACGTTTCCCCTCTTAATCATGGCCCCAGTTCCGAAAAATCGATGACATTTTTTGCAGAATTTGCCTCTGCGCACGTTTCCCTCTTAATCATGGCCCCAGTTCCGAAAAATCGATGACATTTTTTGCAGAATTTGCCTCTGCGCACGTTTCCCTCTTAATCATGGCCCCAGTTCCGAAAAATCGATGACATTTTTTGCAGAATTTGCCTCTGCGCACGTTTCCCTCTTAATCATGGCCCCAGTTCCGAAAAATCGATGACATTTTTTGCAGAATTTGCCTCTGCGCACGTTTCCCTCTTAATCATGGCCCCAGTTCTGAAAAATCGATGACATTTTTTGCAGAATTTGCCTCTGCGCACGTTTCCCTCTTAATCATGGCCCCAGTTCCGAAAAATCGATGACATTTTTTGCAGAATTTGCCTCTGCGCACGTTTCCCTCTTAATCATGGCCCCAGTTCCGAAAAATCGATGACATTTTTTGCAGAATTTGCCTCTGCGCACGTTTCCCTCTTAATCATGGCCCCAGTTCCGAAAAATCGATGACATTTTTTGCAGAATTTGCCTCTGCGCACGTTTCCCTCTTAATCATGGCCCCAGTTCCGAAAAATCGATGAAATTTTTTGCAGAATTTGCCTCTGCGCACGTTTCCCTCTTAATCATGGCCCCAGTTCCGAAAAATCGATGACATTTTTTGCAGAATTTGCAGATGATATACAAGTAAATATACAGCAAATACTGTTTGGTAACAATTTTTCGCCTAAAATCGTTTTTATCTTCCTTTTTGTGTGTTTTACGGTCAGTCTGTAAAAATGGCGTACTACGGGCGAAACATCGTTCCCAGCAGCGACGTTGGAGTCCAAGATGCATCCAGACATCCTCCCTATGCTGTCCCTGAACCATTTCTGTGGTGTTTCCATCATTTTCTGCCCTTTTCCTATGGACCAGGCACCCTCCCCTCGTCAGAGCAGGGGGTGCCTGGTGTAATGCTCGAGTCCTCCCATTGACTTCAATGGGGCTCGGGTGCTCGGCCGAGCACTCGAGCCTCCGGGGGTGCTCGGCCAGAGCACCCGAACACCCGAGCATTGGGGTGCTCGATCATCACTACTTTTTATCTTTTTTTTTGCGTCCATTTTCCTATGGGAGCAAGATGTGCATTGGTGATAGTTCCCCTCTTTAAATATTACTTACATTTATGCTGATCATTGTTTCTTTAAAATAATACTATAACACATTTAGCTTTGTTTGTCAAGTATATGCAAATTAGATAGTATTGACAGGCATGCCAGCCAGATACTAACATTCCACACTATTCCCCATCCCAACTGCCACTTCCTACTGGTTAGTAGCTTAATTGCATAAAATGACAACTAAATAAAGCTAAATACCTCAAATTACTGCTTGAAACAAAAATGGATAAATATATATGTAACAAAAAAAAAAATCACATATTTGTTACACAGTGACAGTTCCACTTTAACTGGCATATTTAACTATTTGTACCCCTCTGGCACTCAAAGGGTTAACCTCTTGATTGGCAGAGCGTTATCCAAATGCACTGTCCCATTTAATTCAATAGAAATGTATATTTCCTCTCTGTAGTGCACTTGGATTGCTACAGAACTGTACATCACCAACTTCCCATATAAACCGAAGTTATTGGGTTTCATTCCTGGAGCAGTCCCTTTGTCCACACATAAACCGTAAGTGTTCTTTGGACACAAACCAGATACAGAGAAAAACTGTGTTCAGATGATGTTTTTCTGCTTTGTTCCTCAATATACAATATATCTAATACAGTTTATGAATAGTAACACTTGCCACCCTCCAACCACAGATCAATGTTCTAGCATAATTCATTTTCAGAAAAATTCTCCCCCAAAGCATATTTGCAAGTTAAGCTCATACCAATATTTTCCTTTCTCATCACCAAGGTGTGTATATATCTTTAGATCTAAGAATTTTCCGTATTAAAGGGGAACTACCACCCCGCAATAACTTAACCTTCATTGATTCTTCATCTGGCAACTAACTGCTTAGTAGCGCTAGTCGCCAGAAATATTACTCGGTTCCGAAGATTTCGGCGTTTTACCGATGCTCACAGGAGCAGGAAGCACGGACATCTACTAAGCAGCTAGTCGCCAGATGAAGAATCAATTAAGGTTAAGTTATTGCGGGGTGGTAGTTCCCCTTTAAGTTTTGACAGACTATCTACCATTTTAGTAGATCTTCCTTTGACTGCCAGGGAGGTAACCAATGCATTGGATACCTCTCTGGCATTCAAAGGGTTAATAACATCATTTTGAAGATATGGGGGGAGACGCACTAAGGTGTGATAAAGTGAGATCACTTCTCCAATTCTTAAGTTATTCTATGAAGTCTATACACTAAGATCTCTCCCACTTGAGAAATCTTAGTGCACAGAATAACATAGGAACTGGAGAAGTGATCTCATTGGAGAAGTCCTTAGTGCATCTCCCCTATGGTCTTCAGAGTTGGACACTTATCTAGGTGAGGTCAGTCCAGTGAGCTATAATAATAGGATTTTAGTCTTACCTGTTAAATCCTTTTCACTTAGTCCATACAGGTCACTGGTACTCTGGGAGGCGATCCGCCCCTTTAATAGGCAGGAACAATTATTCAAATGTGTGCAGGGGGCGGAGCCTCCCCTCCTACTTAAGCTGCCTTCAGGCCAGAGCCACTAGATTGATTTGAGACACTAAAACTGACCAGAGGTAAGCAAGAAGGAAGACTCCTGTGAGCATGCCCCGAAGGTCTCCCACTGAATGCCACAGGAGAGCCAAGCATGGTCCCTTGACAGGGTGGGAGACCAGTGACCTGTATGGACTAAGTGAAAAGGATTTAACAGGTAAGACTAAAATCCTATTTTCACTGTCGTCCAATACAGGTCACTGGTACTCTGGGATGTACAAACATTGAGCTGACCCAGAGGCGGGAAGTAAGGCAAGGACCAGGCGCAAGGCCCAAGTCACTAGAACTGCTATGAGCCAGTTAATCGCATAGCCCATTAATAGAAGTGTCAACGGACACCAACCAGGGGAAAACAACCCCTGAACTAACACAGCACACTGAACCAGAGCCAACCGGGCTCAACAGTAAAGAAGCACTAAGAACCACAGAGTAGAAGTCCTAAACAGGCAAAACTGCCTCCAGGACTTTCCTCCCAAAACTGGCATCAGCCGAGGCCAGTACATCAACTCGATAGTGCTTTGAAAAAGTGTGCACAGAGGACCAAGTGGCCGCTCTGCACAGTTGATCAGCAGATGCCTGATTCTTGTAGGCCCAAGAGGCCCCAACAGATCTGGTGGAATGGGCAGTCACCCGGAAGGGAACATGCTTATTCCGCAACTTATAGGCTTCACGAATGGTAGCTTTAATCCAAGAGGCAATAGTAACTTTGGAAGCCTGTCTCCCTGCCCTAGGCCCCTCAGGAATGACGAATAGAGCGTCAGACTTCCTGATAAACTCGGTGCGATGAACATAAAACTTGAGGCAACGCACCACATCCAACAAATGGAGATCTCGTTCCTTGTCAGATTAAGGATTAGGGCAGAAAGAGGGAACCACAATCTCCTGATTGATGTGAAACTCGGACACAACCTTGGGTAAGAATTCCTTGGTAGTGCGAAGCACAGCCTTATCCTTGTGGAACACCAGGTAAGGAGGTTTACAAGACAGAGCTTGTAACTCCGCTACCCGGCGGACTGAAACAATAGCCAATAGAAAGGCCATTTTCCAAGTCAAGAGACGTAAAGGAATGGAAGCCAAGGATTCAAACGGGGGACGCTGGAGAACTCCCAGCACCAAATTGAGGTCCCACTGGGGAGCAGGACTCTTGAAGGCAGGCCGAACATGAGTCACGCCTTGGAAGAAAACTTTGACATCAGGACGGATAGCAATCCGTTCCTGGAAAAATACGGACAAGGCAGAAGTCTGAACTTTGAGGGAACTCAGACTGAGCCCTTTCTCAACACCATCCTGTAGAAAGGCCAGGACAGTGGGAAGATGAAAATCTAGAGACATCTTCCGATCAGTACACCAAGCCACAAAGGTGGCCCAGATACGATGATAGATCTTGGAGGACACAGGCTTGCGAGCACTAAGCATTGTCGACACCACTGAAGGAGAAAACCCTTACTTCTCTAGAATTGAGGATTCAACCGCCATGCCATTAAATGGAGATTCTGAACATCCTCCTTCCACAGATATCCCTGAAGAAGCAGATCCGGACGGGCAGGAAGTGGAAACGGTTCCGCCACGGACATGGCCATCAACTCCGGGTACCAGGACTGGCGAGGCCAGTTTGGAGCGATCAGGATGACAGGACAGCGCTCCAGCTTCAACTTCTGGATGACTCTGATCAATAGAGGAAGAGGAGGGAAGCTGTAAGCCAGAGGAAAGTCCCAAGGGATTGACAAGGCATCCACTGCTAGAGCAAGAGAGTCCCTCCACCGAGAGCAAAACGCAGGCACCTTCCTGTTGTGTCTGGTAGCCATCAGGTCCACTGCAGGTACCCCCCATCTCTGGGTGATTAGGTGAAACACCTCTGGATGAAGAGCCCACTCTCCGCTGTCGACTGTGTGACGACTGAGAAAGTCTGCCATGACGTTGTCTACGCCTGGAATGTGAACCGCTGAAATGACAGGCACGTGATCTTCTGCCCAAGATAAAATATCCTTGACCTCCAACCAGGCGGTGCAACTTCTTGTGCCGCCTTGCCTGTTGATGTAGGCCACTGCGGTGGCATTGTCGGACTCCACTCTGACTGGGCAACCTTCCAGTTGAGATTCCCAGTGCCTCAGGGCAAGCCGGATGGCACGCAGTTCCAGAACATTGATGGAGAGAAGAGATTCCTCCAGTCCCCATTTCCCCTGAGCACTGAAACGACCCAACACAGCACCCCATCCCAGGAGGCTGGCATCCGTTGTGAGCGTGGTCCAATAGGGAATTCGAAAGGATCTCCCTTTCAGGAGATGAGAGAGATCCAACCACCAGTGCAGACTCGATTCGACATGAGGAGGCAGAGAGACTGACAGATGCTGATGATCTGGATGATTTTTGCACGTCTGGATCACAAACCTCTGAAGTTCCCTGGTGTGAGCCATGGCAAATGGCACAGCTTCGATCGTGGAAATGAACTTCCCCACCAGAGACGTCAACTTCGGTACCGGAACTCTGTCCAGTTCTAGGGTCCCGGCTACTCGGACGGCTATCTGATGAGCCACTTCCTCTGGCAGAAACACCATGCATTGCCGAGTGTCGAACAGGAGACCCAGGAAAAGGAGCCTCTGAGATGGGACCAAGTCTGACTTGTCCAGATTCAAGATCCAGCCGTGACGGTTCAGAGTGTGTATACACAGCTGCAGCTGCTGGTGGAGAAGCTCCGCTGAGGAGGCTTTCAGGAGGAGATCGTCCATGTAGGGGGTCACTCTGACACCTTCTCGATGAAGCACAGCTATCAATGATCCCAATACCCTCTGAAAGACCAGGGGGGCTGAAGTTAGTCCAAAGGGAAGAGCTGAAAACTGAAAGTGTCCCTTGTGGCAGGCAATCCTGAGATACCGTCTGCTCTCTGGATGAATAGGGATGTGAAGATACACATCCTGAAGGTCCAGGGAGGCAAGGAACTCCCCTGGAGACATTGCGGCAATCACAGAGCGCAGGGATTCCTGGCGGAAGTGGGAACTCACAACATAGGAATTGAGATCCTTGAGATCCAAGATAGGACGAGCACCTCCGTCCTTTTTGGCCACTACGAACAGGTTGGAATAGAATCCTGAACCTGTGTCCTCTGGAGGAACCAATTCCAGGACCTCTTTGTCCAAAAGATCCTGAATAGCGTCGTCGAACAGACGCCTTTTTGTAGGTTCCTGAGAAGGACGAGTAAAATGGAACCGAAAAGAAGGAAGGGAAGAGAAAGGGATCCTGTATCCCTCTGACACTACCTGAATAACCCATGGGTCCGTCACAGACTCCTCCCAAGTCCGGCGAAAGATGCGGAGACGTCCACCTACTGCCGGATGCGGACCCGGGTTCGGTGAGTCATGCCGAAGCAGTCTTGGAGGTCTTGGCTTTGGGGGCAACTTTGGGCTTGGAGGAGGGACGCGTAGAGGACGACCCCGTCTGGGACGTGGAGCGTGTCTCAGTCTGAAAGGAACTAAAGGACCGGTTGCGTTTGGCTGGAAACTTTTTCTTGAAGACTGAGGGTAGAAGAGTACTTTTACCGCCAGTAGCCTCGCTGATCATCTCTTTGAGTTCAGAACCAAAGAGCAAGTTCCCCTGAAAGGGCAAGGAAAGCAAGGCTTTCTTAGAGGCCGTATCAGCAGACCAAATTTTCAGCCAAAGGGCCCATCTAGCCACCACAGATGAAGTGGAGGCCCTCGCCATCCTGCGCACAGCATCAAAGGCAGCATCAGCAACATAATTCTGTGCTTCAGTAATATTAGCAAGGAGCTGCAACTGCTCAGATACCAGAGCATCCTGGCAGACTGCTTCAGTCAGTCGTTCAGTCCAAGCCGCAATAGCTCTATTAACCCACGCCACTGCAAAGGTTGGACGCATGGCAGTGCCAATGGAGGCAAAAATAGATTTAAGAGAAAGTTCTAGCTTTTTGTCCGTCTAATCTTGCAGGGCAGAGGCATCAGAGACAGCTAAAGCAGTAGATTTGGATAACCTGGAAACAGGAGCATCCACTTTAGGAGGATGAACCCATTTTGCCAGTTCAGTCTCAGGAAAAGGGTAAAGTTTAGCAAACTTTTTGGACACAGACGAGGATTTGTCAGGATTTTTCCATGCCTCAGAGACTCGACGGGCAAGAGTAGGGTTAGTTGGAAAACATACAACCGCCTTAGATGGTTTCTGAAAAACGTCAGTTGGATCATGAGTAGATTCCTGAGTCAGAGGAAGGTTGAGCGTAGTTAACACAGCTCTAATCAAACCCTCAGCAGAAACCTCAGGGTCACATTCATAAGGGTCCCCAATGGACCTGTTAGACTCAATAACAGTGCCTTCCTCAGCATCAGAATCCTGTAAGAGTTCTTCTTCAGAAGAATCAGACACATCAGGAGCCCCCTGTGGCTTACGCAGGGAAGTCCTGATTGTAGAGGGGGGCTGCCAAACCTGGAGAGCCCCCTGTACCTGAGAGGGAAAGAGTTGGAGAGTAGATCTGAGATCCCTAGTGGCAGCTTTAAACTCTTTCACCCAAGTTGGCTCAATAGCATGGCTGGGAAGCCCAGGGTTGCTATCATGACAATCAGTGCATTTAGGGCATAAACTACCTGAACAATCTCTAGGCAGCCCAGAGTGACAAGAGGAGCAAAGCGCAATGGGGGGAACAGACACCCCAGCCTCCTTAGTCTTGGGTCTAGCCCCTGGCTCCAGTGGAGTAGACATGCTCACAGCGTCAATATACACCACTTAACAAATATCACCCAGTAAAAGTGTGAAAGATTAAAGTTTCACCCCAGAAATGCCTAAAATCGGACTTATCTGGCCAGCGAAGGGTTAATCTGCTGAGAGGAGAGAAGGCTCGGTCCCTGCTCGCTGAGAAATAACACCACAAAATGGCTGCCGTCAGGTCAGCCAATCAGAAACGAGCGCGAAACGGGCGGTCATGGGAAATGTAGTTTTCTCTCAGAAGTACCCCAAACAGTGCCCGAAGCCCCCCTGAACTCCCCACACCCCGAAAACAGACACCGGATGATAGAGCAGAAGCATAGAAATAAAATGAGCCATCTCTGAAGTTGCTGTGACAAGCGGTTCCAGAGATATGTCCCACACTGTGTAATCCCATAGAGAGTAAAGGAGCAATGGCGTCTAAGCGGGAAAAGGCGCGCTTAAAGGCGCGGAACACTAAATTTTAATAAAGTCCCACTAAAACATAAAATGCCCCAAACAGTTACCAAACACATGAGAAACAGAAGAAAACAATACCCAAAGCTCCAAAACCCAGAGAATACCACAGAAATTGCATAAATATAAGAAATGCAAATAAAAACACCCTATGAGTGCTGAAGTGCAATGCAAACTCCCAAATACAAGCCCATCAAAGGGACACTGTGGGGACAAGTGGACCTTCAGCACTCAAGGGGTGGCTCACCTTTCTGCAGGACTTCTGTCTTCAGGTGACCATGATGAAGTAGGAATAGACCAGAGGTAAATTCCTCAGCAGGGAAGCTGCTTGACTCAAGCTGTTCCCTCTTCAGGGCGTAAGGTCCACAGAAAATCCCTGGAAGCTGCACTAGCCACTTTGGAGAGGGCAATTCACAGCCATGGTCACCCATGGTGGTATTCCATATTTGAATAAAAATAATAAAATACTAAGTTGAATGTAAATATGTTCTCCACCTGGTGTGCACAGCACACAGGAACAAATCAATCTAATGGCTCTGGCCTGAAGGCAGCTTAAGTAGGAGGGGAGGCTCCGCCCCCTGCACACATTTGAATAATTGTTCCTGCCTATTAAAGGGGCGGATCGCCTCCCAGAGTACCAGTGACCTGTATTGGATGACAGTGAAAAAGGCATTAGTATCTTTATTGTTGCAAATATCTATTCCTATAGAACTACTGCTTTGCTACAGTTCTTCCCCACCTTTAAAATAATCTGAAATAATACAATTTACCACATTAGTAAATGTAAAACAGATAACTGGGAATTATAACTATTTGTTTTTAAGTCTTATGCCCATGTTCACATAAAGCAGATCTTAGTTCACAGACAGCATATCTTTGTTCACCTACTTATGGGTTGAAAAGCAATCTTGATCTGGCGGTACCACTGATATGTAAGTCTTTTCAAACCTTCTTTATCATGAAGAGGAAAGATCTGAATCATGATGCCATTGGTCTGCAGTCTTCGAACTAGAAAAAATATGCACAATACAGGTAAGTGTATTGAAATGGACCTGCCCTACATAATTATGAAAATATTTCTAACCCTTAGTTTCTTTCAAATATTTTCTTAGTCTAACCACTCATGTTAGTGGTTCTCTCTCCAGCTCTGGTATACCTTCAGTGACTGTGAATTTGTAAATCACAGAAAAAGAACATTCTAGAACAGTCAGCTGTGTTTTCCTGTGTAGCTATTTCATATAAAGCAAAGGGGGTGCAGTGTTTGCATGTAAGAAAAATGTTCAGTGGCAACTGAGAGCATCAGGGCCAGACTTCTGATAAGGCAGTGTAGGTAACTACCTAGAGCAATGTTTCTCTGATGCTTTCCCAAAGGAATCCCTGACAGGTGCAGGTTTTAAGGATTTCCCTGCCTATGCACATTCACAATTAGTAAATCTTACATTCTGATTTGTTCACCTGTGCTCACATAAGAGTATTCCTCAGAATTACACTGTTAATGAATGGTACTTGAGTGGAATGGCTGACAATCTCTGGCCTACAGTTCCAAGGTTTAAGGCATGCCTCACATGTGCAAGTCAACCCCATATTCTGAGTTGTGAGTGCGGCCATGGCATTTCCAAGGTTCCTGAACCAGACACTTTCTTCTGGTTTATTAAAGCCAGTTTATTTGCAGACCTTTACACTCCTTTAAGGATCACTGTTTAATCCTTTGGGTAGTAAAAAAAGAGAAGCAATGCATTATAGACCTCTCTTTAAAAGCCTTTTGAATGTGTGTCAGAAAAAGTGTAACTAGTGAAGGAAGTGCGTTAAGGTTAAAGGCAAGTTGGGTTTCTTGCCTACGAGAGACTGACATGTAAATCCAGCTATGAAGAGTATTCTACTCTAAGAGCCATACATTCAAAAGAAAAGTGGAAGAATTCTAGGGCAAACCAATTTTTACCAAAGGGGGAGAGCTAAATATCTGAAACTATTTCAACGAGGCTGTATAACCATTGTTTGCTAATGAAATCTCCAACACATTCTAAAGCAATGCGTTGGAGACTCCACTAGTATTCAAAAAGGTTAAAATCCCAATTGAAATCAATGGGAGGTTTTGGAATTCCTAGCTCTCCCCTGTAATGCAATTGGTTTGCCCCAGAAGGCCTCCACTTTTTCTCTTGAACATACGACCCTAACAGTAGAGTTTGATTTGTATGGAGATTTCATTTCATGGTTGACTAGCAGTTCAGCTGTAGCATTATTCATATGGGGTCAGGTTTATAAGGAGTGTTCAAAGACAGCACAGAAAAACAATGACTTGACAAACTAATCTCCTTTTTCATGAACGAAATAAAGCAAAGAAATACCATTAATCTAATACAATATACGACATTTCAATACAACATATATAATCAACATAATTTTAAATAAAATTTTGACATAAAAACCTTGAAAAGTTTATGCATTTTCTGAATGTATTTTACATGACCCAAAGAACAGAAGTGTGGGTAGCACAGTCAAATTAAACATACTTCCAGAGCCAATATAAACCTGTAACAAAAGAAATTAAATTACCAGACACAATTTCTTTAAATCAACTCGATGAAAAAATAGGATTTTAGTGTTCTTATCTGTTAAATATTTTTCTCTTTAGTCCATACGGAACACAAGTAACATGGGGTTGAGTCCCTCCTCTTGGAAGGTAGGACACATCTTAAAGGGATAGTAATACTTAAAATGTAAAAAAAAAAATATGTTGTAGGGTTTATCCCACTGAGTAAAATAAGGGTACTCCCACTGCTGAAAGGTGTTTTATTCCAAAGTTTTACAGCTCATACTTTATTTATTTTTTTTAGGTTCAGTATTACAGTGGCCTGTAATTGTACAGTGGCACTGTTGCTATACCATTCTATGGAGATTGATGGTGAACGGACCAAAACTGTCCTTAGGATGGTGTAGCAACTGTAAAAATTCAGGCCACTCTGATACTGCACTTAAAAAAAACATTTCGGCAGTGGGAGAACCCTTGTTTTACTCAAGGGGATAAACCCTATAACACATTTTTTTACATTTTAAGTATTAATATCCCTTTAAGTTGGACCAAGTCTCCGGTCTTTTGGGAACCTAGCAGGGGACTACAAAATAAACTGAAGTAGCCATTCCTTTTCTGCTTCTGTGGGGATGTTTAGTGAGTTGCTGAGTGATATTCGGTTTTCAAGTCTCATCTGTAATATTGTTATTAACTTGCCTAATTTTTCTTTTCTCTTTTTTTAGGTGCAATATCACAGTGGCCTGAAATTGTACAGTGGCATTGTTGCTACACCATCCTATGGAGATTTGTGGTCTCTACAACATTTTTACATTTTAATTATTACTATCCTTTTAAAGACAAAGTCTTATGGTTGGAGACTCCCTCCTCCAGCTCAACCCTTCCTCGACCTGTATTACCCAGAATTCACGTGACCAAACCACACACAAAAAAAAAAATAGCAAACGGGGAAGAGAAGAAGAAAATCTCCTACGAGAAAAAGACACTAAGCGGACTCCGCAGCCCGGGAAGGCCAGACCATAAAAAAATGTTCCCTTGCTCTGGGTGGGAGATCTGTGAAAGGGTTAAAGGGGTGATGTGCCATAATTGCTCACCAGTCAAAGAGGTAGAGGAGGGATGTGTTGCTCCTCTTAAAGAGTAACGTCATGAGGATATGACAGGCTCTCCCAAAGCTCATACATATTGCACTGGTGGGGCGGTGTGATGTGCAACCTGTATGTGTATCCTGTCGCAATACACTGGCGGCAGGATACACAGAGGCAGCTCTTACCTCTCAGACTCAATTACAATGTTTATAAGCTACGGGAGGTGCTTGTGTTCTTTTCCCAGAGTTTATGGGGGAGATGCGGCTGGATGAATAAGGAGGAGGAGTGGATCATTGTGAACGATGTGTGTTGAGAAACTCTGGAGATTTGGTTGGTGAGTACTTCTCTAGCAGACAACAGCTTGGATATGATTGCTCTTGAATGGACAACTATGGAGGAAGAGGTCTCTCAGGATTACGCTTCAGGCAAATAAAAATGTTCATTAAAAAAAAATAATCAGTGGGTATTTGGAGATGTATTTGTCCCCTGTGGTTTCCCCAGGATCAAATTTATTTCTTTGGGCATTAGGTGCTTTGTGTTAACAGTGTTCTAAATATGGAAGCTCTTCATAAGTAATAATAACGATTTGATGTTGTTTAAGGCTACAGTAACACAGAGACAAGTTGTGTCCTTAACGGTCAGTTATTTCTAGCAAAGTTTAGTTCACTTTAAAAGCTAGGGATTAAGAGAAGATAAGAGTTCCAGAAAAACATAAGTATTTACAGTGGGCGTGCCAGTCACACTCCATGCCATGTAGTGAGGAAATCAAACCTCAGGCCTGTAGTTCATGCAGAGTTCATGGGAAGTATTTACCACCTTGATAACCTGTGAATAGTTTTTCATACTCTGCTATGAAAACCAATCATCTGAGGGAAACACAGCCCAAAGCAAATCTTTTTCTAACAATAATTTCCAAAGAGTAAGCAATGTTAATTACACCCTGTTAACAATTGACTGAATGTTGCCCTAATACAGGATTGTCCAAGTTCAGTCCTCAAGGGCCACCATCAGTACAGGATGTAAGGATTTCCCTGATTAAAGGGATAGTAATACTTCGTTTTATCTTTATTTTATTTTGTATGCATTAAAAAAACATGAAGAAAGATATAAGTCTTATCTCTCAAACCTTTATGGTTTAAGAGATATTCACAAGCAAAGTATCCCCCCCCCCCCTGTTCAGCCAGATCAGAAGGGAGGTGCCCAGGTAGACTGCAGAGAGGGACAATCTTCAGTTAAGATAAGGGGAAAAAGCTGAAAAACTTGTCAAGGGGGGCAGGGCTTTCATTGTTTTCATTGTAAAAAGATTGTTCCCTGCTGTTATCTGTCTGGTCTTACAACCAGATTCACATCTGAGAAGAGATGACTTACACTAGGAAAAAGGGGCAGGAGGGGGAACTTTGCTTGTGAATATCTCTTAAACCATAAAGGTTTCAGAGATAAGACACATATCATTCTTTATTTTATTTTGTAGGCATTAAAAAAACAAAAAAAAAAAACAAGTTAAAACGAAGTATTACTATCCCTTTAAGCACAGGTGATTCAGTCAAAAATGAATAATCCACTGATTAACTCACCTGTGCTTGATTAAGGAAATCTTTAAATCCTGGTCTGTTGGTGGCCCTTGAGGACTGAACTTGGACAGCCCTGACAAAGCCATGTGTGAAAGCCTTTTCCCCTTATTGCACCATTTATACTGTTTATTATCTATTCCCTACAATTAGGAACATCTTATTACCATGTGGGGTGTCTTCTTGCACTATTTTTTGCACGTTATTAGGGTTATGTGTTATTTACATTTATATGTTTTTTTCACTGCTTGAATAACAGATGTCTGCCTGTATGTAATACAAATGTGCTTATAGGGAATTATACATCCACCTAGAGTATTTATTACTTTATATGTTTGCCTGTATTCTGGAATTACCTATTATATGTTTATCCTCATGTCTGGTTATTCTCTGGCTTTACCCACAGACCCCTCTTTTGTTGTTTTAACTGATTTTAATACAATTGTCTTATTTTTGATACCAATAAAATATATTGAGAACTTTATATATATTTGTGACCTAATGAGTGCCTCATTTATAACACCATCTGTTTGGTTAGGGGGTGTCTGTGCCTCCTGGTTACAGCACGTCTCTCCACCTCTGACTCTACCGAGTCTTTTCTTCCCTTCTCATGCACCAAGAAATAGATTTTTTCATGATCACTCTCCACGTCTTCAAGCCAAAACACAACACAGATGACTATACACCCGATAGATATGAACTTTATATATATGTAGAGTAAGAGAGAGTATAATCTACCTGCAGGTGAGGTGAGTGGAGTGGTCTCACCTGTGGCTGCTCAAAAATTGCCGCGGCTGCCCCAGTGCCCCACCGCTGGCCTGCTGCTTCAACGCTCCGTCCTCATTTGGGTTCAGCTGCAGCTCCTTTGGTGGCTGGTGCGCAGACGCAGTGTTCTGAAGTTACTCTGTGTCTGACATCACCAGCTAAAGCCAGAATGAAGGTCACCGCCACCGGCCGGGTAAATTGGGCACTCTCTTCTCCTGCAGCACTGGGGATGCATAAAGTGAAGTGCTCCATCTCTGTAAGCGTTGCGCTTACCTTTCTAGGACAGCAGTGGTTACCCAGTGAGCGGCCGGTCCCTAGTGGTGTCCTCGCGGGGGTTGTCGCGCTCTGCTAGACTGCCTGCAGGCATGAGTCAGCTATCCTTTCCTGCTAGACTGACTGCAGGCGTGTGTCAGTACCTACTTGTAGGGTTGCACCGATACCGATACTAGTATCGGTATCGGTGCCGATACCAGCATTTGCGCGAGTACTTGTACTCGCGCAAATGCGGCCGATGCCAGCACCGATACCCTGTGTCAGGGTCGGTGCTGTAGAGAGGGAGCCCAGGGAGCTGCTCACAATGCTCCCCGGTCACCTCTCTCCTTCCTGCAGCATCGGAGTGTTGCCGCGGGTTACCATGGCAACGCTCCAACGCTGACCTCTGCCGGGGCTCGCGAGAGAACAGTGAGCTTCCGGCAGAGGACAGTAAGGGAGGCAAGAAGGGGCAGCTGGTGGAGAAAGAGGTAGAGAGGGGTGCCAAGAAAGGAGCAAAAGGAGGAAGGATCAGGAGAGAGTGAGAGAGGCAAAAGGGTGAGTCAAGGAGAAGGAGGGGGGATCAAAAGGGAGAGAAAAAGCAAAGGCAAAAGAAGGGGGCTCAAGAGGGGTAAAATGAAGCAAAAGGTAGGAATCAAGAGGGGGAGAAAGAGTCAAAAGGGGAGAATCAAGAGGTGGTGTGTGTGTGTGTATATATATATATATATATAATTTCAAGTACTCACCAATACCAATACTTTTTTTTGCGGTCATTTGCCAGTTTTCCAAGTACCTAAAGCATATAGGTACTTAGAAAACTGGCAAATGACTGCAAAAAAATAGGTATCGGTAATTGGTATCGGTGAGTACTTGAAAAAAGTATCGGTACTCGTACTCGGTCTTAAAAAATTGGTATCGGTGCATCTCTACCTACTTGTGTTCCTGGTCGAAGTTAACCTGTTCCAGTTCATGTTCTACAGAAGATCATCATTGGCTGATCCGGTTCCTGTTCCAGCAGAGACTACCAGTGGCTTCGGCCTAGTCTCAGCAGTAATGTCTTCCCTAGACGGCCTACTATTCCTGATAGTGGCCGAGTATGAGATTGAGTTTGGCATGTTGGCAGCGGATGTGGACTGGAATGATGAGGCACTGATGGCCGCCTTCTCACAGGGGCTGAGTGAGGTCATTAAAGATGAGGTTGGGGCTAGAGAGCTGCCTTCCAACTTAGACCAACTAATGTCATTTTTTATCTTGATTGACATCTGCATCAGAGGGAGACCCTCATTTAAGGAGTGTCTGCAGAGACCTCCGGCACATTTAGCACCAAATTTCAGGCCGACTGCAGACAGTTCTACAAGTCCCTTATAGAAAACTGGCTCCACGGTTTGTTGTTTCTTTTCGTGTCCTACGAAGGATCAATCCTGTAGCTTATGCTCTGGAACTGCCAGCAAATATGCGCATTCATAATGTATTCCATGTTTCCTTGCTGAAACCCTTGGTCTGCAACCAGTATACCTCATCCCTGTACGCCCGGCTCCCATGAGAGTTCCAGATCATGAGGAGTGTGAAGTACAGAGCATTCTCTATTCCCGTAGGGTATGAGGGTGATTACAATATTTTGTACACTTGAAGGGTTATGGACACGAGGAGTGTTCCTTGGTATCGTCCACCGATATGCATGCTCCCGCTCTCATATGAAGGTTTCATTCTCTTTTTCCTTCTAAGCCTCGACCGCTCCCACAGGGGAGGGAGCATTGAGGGGGAGGTACTGTAAGCATTCCGCTTACCTTTCTAGGACGGCCGCTGTTACTGAGTGAGCAGCCAGTCCCTAGCCGCAGGGTTGCCGCGCTCTGCATGATCAGAAGAGCCGGTGCACCCTGGTACACGTCTGGGTGACCAGGCTCCTTACTGCTCCCCCTGGCGGCTCCTGCAGCATATGTGAGTTGGGCGCATGTCACAGGAATTCCCTGATGACGTCACAACCCGGCTTTCTTAAAGTCACAGTACATTATTTCTCCACCTCTCAGAGGTGGAGCAATCAGTATTTAAACTGCCTGGACACCACTTCAGTTGCCCTTTCGTGGTGTTCCAGTGCAGTTGTTGTTTGGGCTCTGTGTATTACCTGGCTTGTCTGAATAACCGATCTGGTGCTGACCTGTGGCTCTGTCTGACCACCTACTCTGTGTATGACCCTAGGCTTGTCAGACAACCAATCTGGTGCAGACCTGAGGCTCTGGCTGACTATTCGCTCAGTGTATTACCTGGCTTGTCTAACCATCCCATCTGATGCTGTCCTGTGGCTCTGTCTGGCTTGTCCCTTGAGTAGCTCCTATCCCGCGGACAACCATCTGGAGCAGACCTGGGGCTCTGGTAGACCATCATCTGTACTGACTGTAGGCGTGAGACAGTTATCCTTTCCTGCTAGACTGAGTGCAGGCGTGTCAGTACCTACTTGTGTTCCTGGTCGAAGTTAACCTGTTCCAGTTCGAATTCTACAGAAGATCATCATTGGATGACTACCAGTGGCTTCGGCCTAGTCTCAGCAGTGAGGTCTTTCCTAGGCAGCCTACTATTCCTGATAGTAGTGCTAGCTTATCTGTTGACCTACTGCCCATTCCTATTTGTCTGCTGTTATACCTTATTCTGTGTCTTGAATAAAGGTTGTTTTATATTATACTTTCTGACTCCCGAGTTATCTGGGTTAACGTGACAATCTCGGTGCTAATTCATTCGCGCTCTGTTCATTCGGGCTGCCCGAATTAAAAACGCTGTGAGGGAGCACTTATTTAATCAGGAGGTGAAGACAATTGGGGGGGGGGGCACAGTAGAATGTACGCCACTTAAATCATGTACCTGACCCTTCTCACAAACACTTTAAATGCCTGCTTCCAATTTCACTACAAACGTTTATTAAGCCACATTGGTCTTACTTTGTTCCTCTTATACTTCTTCCCCAGAGGCATATACTAAGTGTATATTTATCTTCGAAGAGCATTTTTATGTTTGAAGATTACATCCCATTGAATGTCCTTTGTAAATTACCCTTGTTAATGGGTTTCTCATAACAAAATTTCAAAGTATACTTAACCCTTTGAGTGCCAGAGGAGTACGGAATGCATAGTTGAGCGTCTCTGACCAAGTCTTTTGTGCATAAACCAAGTCAACAGTCATGCATTTAACGCCCTAATCTCCCACTGACTTTCTGATGTGGCACGTGGCACAGGTAGTATTTGAGAAAATACTACCTTAGAAGTCCTTGGCTTAAAGTGAATCTATCACCTTCATTCAAGTTTGCATATTTGAAAACTGCATTAAAAACGGTTTATATGTCATGTTAACTAAAAGTGCAGCGAACATACAGTTCAGGAGATATTCACACTTCTTTCATATGCTAATACATGTTAACTGTGGTACAATGCAGCATGAGTGATGTTTTCATATGCTAATTAAGCAAAATCACTTATGTTGCATATGCTAATAAAGCCTTTTCAGTGATGTGTCATATGCTAATAGAGGTTTCAATTATGTTTCATGTGCTAATAGAGCTTTGTGCAGTACCAGGACGTGTTTAGTTTCACTTTTCCCCAGAAATAATAGTGTGAATATCTCCTAAACAATATACATCTGCTGGACTTTTGCTTAACGTGACATATAGTCAGTTTTTAATGCAGTTTTCAAATATGCAAACTTGAATTAAAGTGATAGATCCACTTTAAGCTTTTAACTACAAATCACTGAAATTCTTTTTAACCCCGTAAGGACCCTTGACGTACCAGGACCGTCACGGTCCGTGAAATACTCAAGGACCGATGACGGTCATAGTACGTCACGTACTTTTTACTTACAGCGCTCTACCGGGAGCGCTGTAAGTAAAAATAGGGCCTGAAATTGACCGCTCCAAGATCAGAGCGATCTCTACCAGGCCCCATAATGACGCGCCGATACACGCGACAGCTCACGTGTACCGGCACGTCCAAGTGCGCCTATGCGGTCATTATGGGACGGAAATGTCCCATGACCGCCAGTCCTTAAGGGGTTAACAGACCTGCATTTTCTACTGACTGTCTTTGGTACCAACATTTACCATGACAGCCAGGCCATGCCCAGCCCCTCCCAACAATCTATCAACCCTATCTGCCACATGTCAAACCCGAGCACCCCTGTCTGTCTTCCTAATCAGGGAATCCACTGCAACCACCAACTGTCTAGGTTTGTATGAGTTCTGGATCCTATATGGGATATATACAGTCACATGGTACTAGAAGAAATCCCAGTCTGTCATTTAAACAATAGTTACTCCAAGGGCCGCACATTAAGATTTTAAACGTTAATCTGGGGTTTAAAAAAAGCTGATTAACCCCTTAGATGTTAGAGAGGGCTTCCACACATGGGTTTTGCGGTGTTGAAGATCTCTCAAGAATCCAAAGGGTTAAAAGGGAGCATTATGAGCATGAAGAGAAGTATGCTTTGACACAAAGGAAAGATGATGTGTGCATTTTGGGGTTAATCTAAGGTGTGTGATAATGCAGAGGGAAATTATGTCATCTTCTCATTGCAACAGAGAATACACTGAGAGGAGAAACCTCCAAGGGCCACATGAGGCACCTAAGTCACCCCAGCACTGGGACTGATGCAGTGGCCAGAACAGGTAAGGGGAGATTGTACATGTAATAACGGATATATATGCGTGTGTGTGAGATAGAGATAGATATATATATATATATATATATATACACACATGTTTCTGGTTCGTTGTCAGACATGCCTCAAGACAGCACAAAGGAGGAGTTATGCAAAACTCTCCTTTCTGCTCTCAATGGCATGGTTGAGGGCAGGCCTATGCAGAAATGTGCTTCGAGCTGCCGGCAGCAATTTGTTTACAAGGGCGCAGAGGGGTAAGCTATGCCCTCATGGCCAAATCACTGCATGAAGTAAAGAGCCACTTCAATGTTTTATCTTCTCTATGTTCATCAACCTTACACACATACATATCCTACATGTCACAACAATAAAATAAACACACCTTTATATTTCCATTGCATCTCTCTCAAATCTCTCTTTTCTCTCTGTATGTGTGTTACATCCACGGACCACAGAAAAGCCATTATTAAAGCGGAACTAACATCGCTAACAAACGTTGTCTTTAATAATTCCCTATCTGGCGACTAGCTGCTTAGTAGCGCTAGTCGCCAGAGTTATTACCTCTTCATGAAGAAATTTGAAGTGATCCTTGGCTGACAGGCAGAACGGAGTGAGGACATCTTGCCCTAGTGACGTCCACGCACCTGCTCTGTCAGTCCCAGACGGCTGTGGGAGGCGTTGCTAGGAGCCATTCGGCTCTGGAAGGGACTGACAGAGGAGGCGTGCAGACGTCACTAGGGCAAGATGTCCGCGCTCCGTCCTGCCTGTCAGCCGAGGATCACTTCAAATTTCTTCATGAAGAGGTAATAATTCTGGCGACTAGCGCTACTATGCAGCTAGTCGCCAGATAGGAAATTATTACAGACAATGTTTGTTAGCGGTGTTAGTTCCGCTTTAATGTTACATTACTGGACGGTGTAACGTCGAAGCTTCAAGTATTTTTTAAACGCTGTACCTCTTCGTCTGAAAATCAACTTATGCCACTGAAGAGAACATGTACCACAGCAGCCTACTTGGATGCCACATTACACTCACTGTGATTTAAAGTGGATCTCTCACCTCCAAAAAGTTTGGCTCCATGTAATCTTCTTCCAAAGTTAACATGTAATCTGTCTTTTTTTTTATTATTATTATTTCATGAATGATTTAGCGAGATTTCCAGTTACAAAAATGAGCCAGTGAGGTAACTTGTTGACATGCTGCAGCAAAACTCTTCTCGCAGACTGTCAATCCTCATCTGTTCCCCTCCTCATGTAGTGCCTTGTTCAAATCTCCTCCGATGACAGAGGATTCCTCCGTGTCAGCTGGAGCACAGAGGATCTCAGTCATTGGAGGAGGTTGGATCAAGGCATTACAAGGGGAGGGAAACAGATGATGATTGACAAGTTGTGGGCTGAGTTTTGCCGCAGCATATCCACAAGTTACCTCACCGGCTCAATTTTATAACTGCAAATCTCGTTATATCATTCATGAAATAGTAATAAAAAAAAAAAAAATATGACAGATTACATGTTAACTTTGGAAGAAGATTACATGGAGCCAAACTTTTATGGAGTTGAGAGATCCACTTTAAATTCACAGATTACTATAAACCTTCCATCACACAAAACAACATCAAGCACAAACACTAACTGCACAGCCAAGGCTACGGAAGGCCACTTGCAAACAAATCCTAAAAAATGTCCCTGGCTTTGTCTGTATTCAAAACTCCGAACTCCTGAATCGCATTCGACCATACTGTCTTATTTCCCTCATAGTCACAACTTCAGCTGAATTTTAACATAACTCTCAATAACTATTACACACTACAAGGTACACTCATGGACATACAACATTCACTAATTCCAAGTCACAGTATCAGTAAGGAGATATTTTTCTATGTTAACATATCACAATTTCATTGGCAGTCACTACTTATCACACACATTAAGACAGAAAATGCAACAATTTGTGGAAATACCCACTACAGATCATCATAGCCCAACTACAGCAGGATCCTTACTGCCAATTTACACTTTCAGTGACAGACAGATAACCAACACGTTGTAAAGAACTATGTTGGATAACTCACACTGTAATGGTTAAAGCGGAACTATCACCAAAAATAAAAATTGTCCCGTGGGTTTTAACCTTTAAAACAACATTAACCTGTTGAGTGCCAGAGGGGTACAGAATGCATTGCGTACCCCTCTGGCACGCAAAGGGTTAATGCGGTGTGTCTTTTTTTTTTTTTTTTTTAACTAATCCCCTAGTAGTGGAGATATTCACCCTTCGACATCTGGCACTTACCATTCTACGGGACCCTATACTGTCTGAGGACTTCCCAGATGCCCCAGAGAGCGTGTTCACACTCCCCTAGGTAGCTGTTTTTGTATGGGCTAACATTATAGCAAACTCCGTTTACAATGCTACTAAGGTTGCAACCTCAGTAGCATTGTAAACGTAGCCTGCTGTAACGTTAGCCCATAAAAAAACTGCTATGAAAGGGAGCGTGAAAGCGCTCTCTGGGGCATCTGGGAAGTCCTCAGACCATTCAGGGTCCAGTAGAACACGGAAGTGCCAGATGTTGAAGGGTGAATATCTCCACTACTAGGGGATTTGTAAAAAAAAAAAAAAAAAAATGTTGTTTGTTAATGTTGTTTTAAAGGTTAAAAACCATAGCACAATTTTTATTTTGGGTGACAGTTCAGCTTTAAAAAAAACAAAACAAAACAAAAAAAAAAAAAAAAACACACAATACAGCCCCTACAATAATGAGGCAAAAAAAAACACACACACACAGTTTGAGTGCCAGAGGGGTGCTCAACACATTGCAATGAAACGCTTTTCGTACGCCGTTGGCACGCAAAGGTTAATGTTTCAGTTAAATTATTAAAAACTTTATTTTTTTCCCCAAAACCCACTGTGTGTTCCATTCCCTTGTTTTGCATATTTATGCTATGGATGCACTCAGGTTCAATAATTTGTTTCTTCAGTGAATACTATTACCAACATCCCTTGTTGATTATATATAATGCATGTATGTGTATATATACATATATTATATGGTTGTGCATTCACCAGGGGCATTGCTATGTACTGTTTTAGGGGCTAAAGCCCCAGGTCTCATGCCTAAAGGTCTTGTTACTAGCTTGGGGTATGTAATTTTTCCAATATCCAATATCCAATATGGGAACCTGGAAACTCCTCTGATGCTCACCATGGAATATATATTTACTTATTATTATAGTATGTTACCCCTCAGATGTCAGGAAGATACCCAAAGCAATTTCTAAGGTGTTAAATTAAATCAGCTTCTATAAAACGGAATACATACAAATGAAGTATTTAGATTCTTCAGACTTGTCAGACTTGTAATTCAAGAGTAATTCAATGACAAAGTATCCCCCTCCCGCCCCTTTTACTGATGTAACACTGTTCAGCCAGATCAGAAGGGAGGTGCCTAGTTAGATTGCAGAGATAGACAATCTTCAATTAAGTTAAGGTGAAAACCTGAAAAACTTGTCAAAAGGGGCAGGGTTTTCATTGTTCTCATAGGAAGAAGATTGCCCCTGCTGTTATCTGTCTGGTCTATGGACTGGATCCCACATCTGAGAAGAGATGGCTTACACTAGGTAAAAAGGGAGGGAAGGGAAACTTTGCTTGTGAATATCTCTCAAACCATAGAGGTTTGAGAGATAAGACTTATATCGTTCTTCATGTTTTTTTAATGCCTACAAAATAAAATAAAGATAAAACGAAGTATTACTTTCCCTTTAAACAATGCATATTAATAAAACACATCTAATGTGCAATAATACTATGCAGAAATTCTCCATTTCCCTGTATTTCTAATAACTTAGTTAGGTGTTAGTAGTGGGAACTTTCAGGAGTTTGAGAAGCAGTGGTATGGTTATAGTGAATTCTGGGTACTGACCCTGTCCCCGCATGAAGTCACACACCATGCCACTACCAAAAGACAGCACTTGACTTCAAAGTGACGTTAACACTGTCTGAATGTAATCTATGGCCGAAGCAGCCTGCCCCATCTTACACTGCATTCAAACTGGGTTAAAATCAGTTAGAAGCTGCTCAGTAGCTGAGTGGTGCATGATGTCATGATATAGACAGGGCCATCCTCTGAAGGGACAATAGTGAGGATTACACAGACTGTTGTCAAAGAAGGGTGTAGCACACAGTGTCAGAGCTTCTTGGAGGCAGGGAAATTCAAGTAACTTAAAGGGATAGTAATGTTTCACAATTAAAGCAGCGCCAATTAATTTTCATAGTAGTTGGGCCATGGAGAGTGTTATTTCAATACTGTCAGAGTTGTAGTTCAAGAGTAATTGAATGATAAAGTACCCCCTCCTGCCCTTTTACTGATGTAACACTGTTCACCTCAGAACAGCAAGAATGTCCGGATGAATCACAGAGAGGGACAATCTTCAGTGAGCATAAGGAAAAACCTGTCAAGGGGGCGCAGGGTTTTTCTTACACTCACAGTAAAAAGACTGTAACTTGCTGCAGCCAGTACGGTCAAGGGACCAGATTCCACATCTGAGGGGAGGTGGCTTACACTCAGTGGCGTCGCCGGGGGGGGCCAGAGGGGGCCAGTGCCCCCCCTACATTCCACTGTGCCCCCCCATGTGCCCCCCCAATTTTCTTCACCTCCCAGTGGTATATGCTTATATATGCCGCCCTGGATGTCAGCCTGCAAACGGTGTGTCACATCATGGACACCGCGAGGGAGCGCTTGGTAGCGGAAATCAGCGCTCCCTCGCGGCGTCCATGATGTGACGCACCGTTTGCAGGCTGACATCCAGGGCGGCAATCCAGCTGATCTTCCGGAGGCAAGCGCTCTAGTAATACAGAGCGCTGGGAGATGACATCATCTCCCAGCGCTCTGCATTACTGAGCACTGCGCGCGGGAGCTTCAGCTCTGTGCCGGAGGAGGCACAGAGCACTTTCCACACCGCTAGACTACCAGGGACTCAAGGTAGGGCATCAAGGGGCAATGTGGAGATGAAGAGGCTTTATGGAAGGGCGCATTGTTGAAGGGGCAGTGTGGAGATGAAGGGGGCATTGTGGAAATGAAGGGGGCACTGTGGAGGGAGCATTGTGGAGATGAAGGGGGCATTGTGGAGATGAAGGGGGCATTGTGGAGGGGAGCATTGTGGAGATGAAGGGGGCATTGTGGAGATGAAGGGGGCATTATGGTAGGGGCATTGTGGAGATGAAGGGGACATTGTGGAGATGAAGGGGGCACTGTGGAGGAGGCATTGTGGAGATGAAGGGGGCATTGTGGAAGGGGCATTGTGGAGATGAAGGGGGCATTGTGGAAGGGGCATTGTGGAGATGAAGGGAACATTGTGGAGGGAGCATTGTGGAGATGAAGGGGGCACTGTGGAGGAGGCATTGTGGAGATGAAGGGGG